>OU015493.1:114860192-114980192 GCA_907164885.2 Dolomedes plantarius
GGATACAAGATGCTTTCAGCTTTAGGTTAAACCAAACAGCTGCATAAACTTTTAAAATGTACTCAGTCAGTATTCGGAGATTTTTTGCAGGATATTCTGTTCCCGCATACAAGGGAAGTATTCTGTTTGCTAATCTATTCCATCTTGAATGACAAAGTTTTCCTGGTTTTCTCATGGACAAATCAGAAGAACACCTCCCAACAGAGATTGCATTACTCATTTCTAACAAATATTTTAGGTCCACACGTAAATCTTCCTTAATTTCTAGTAACGGAATGTCATTTTCAATAGGTGCAAATTCGATGACTGGTAGTTCATAGCAGTTTTCTAGTAGTTTACCTATTTCTCCTCCAAATTCATTTGGACCTTTAATTAGGATGTAGGGGCAGTTCATTTACTTGAAATAGACAAATCAACCACTGCAGTGGCCTTCTTAATTCCTTTTCCAATAAAGGAATCGCACCATTATTCAATCCAGTGTTCAAGCCAGTTCCATCACATCCAATTACAGTAATGTTTAAGTGTTGGTTGTTGCCGTTGAAAGTGCTATTATGCCATCTTTTATACCTTATCCAGTGACAAAAATCTGCTTCAGAAAATTCCTCCTTTGTATGATATCAGATGATCGCAGTTATGTAAGAGAGCTTGGATTACGTAGGATTCTAAAAGCAAGGACTGCAAATGAAGGAAAGTTTTTAATTCAACGTATAAACTTTGATGCCAAGGATTATATTGATATGATTGAATGGAATGATGTTAAAGTAACAGGATCTCCTATGAAGAGGCATTTCTGATGAAAAACTAAAGCAGTTTATAAAGGAACCTATCACGAGAGTCAACGTATTGACTTCAATAATTTTCCATGTCACACTGAAGCAGTAGAAGGGATTGTTAAATTAGTTAGCGAGTCATCGTTGTCCGTTCGGGGCACTTCTGCGAGACATGCATTGATAAAAACAAAATTACATTAATACCAAAATTTGAAACAAAAAGAAAAAAAATTCAATGTGTCAGTGAAACAAGTGATGGAAACCATGTGTGATTACTATGGACTTTTGAAAAACATGAATGTTTTTGTGTACTACAAAGGATAAGGAACCAAAACAAAACAAAACAACAATATAAACTTAAAAACGACAATATAAACTAGCAACAGAATAAACTTGAAAAATATACAAGAACTAAATAGGTGTGATTTGTTTGTTTTAACTATGGTCCGTTAATTAAAAATTGTTTTTCTTTCATTCCAATGTGTATAAGAATATGCTACTGTAAAATTAATATGATGAAAATGAGATGTATTTCATTATGATTTGAATTCTTTAAACTGTAAATACTGTTCATATGACTAAGATTTCTTATAATGACAAACTAACAAAAATTTTGTCATTGTAAGAGTAGCTCAGTGGTTTGATATAAAAAAAGGGGGATCGTCGTCTGTGTTTTTAGCTTCTCAGAAGCTTATGAAAACAGAAAAAAATGCTTCAGCTATCGAATTTGATATTTGGTTTAAATTCGCCGCCATTTTTGAAAGATCGGGGAAGAAAGGCAGGACTTCGGATGAATGGCAGCTACGTGGACCAATGAACGACGTAGAGAACAACGCTTTTGCACGGGTTGCCACTTTAAAGCGTGACGTAGTTAGGGTAGCTTCACTCATAGTGGGTGCCTCTTAAAAGAAGTTACCTCCAGCTTAAGAGTAAGTAACATTGTTTATTGTTTAGAGATTTGAGATTAAACTAATTGCAGTTATTTAAAATAAATTATTGTTTTTAATTTTCAACGTTTCAAATTTAATGCATATATTGATGTAAAAGAATGGGTAGGATTAACTGAGTTGATCTTAAATGTCTTGCCTACAGTTAGTAAAGGATATAAAAGTTAAATTAATGTAATTGAATGTTATACAAATTCCAGAAACTTCATTCTAACACTGTTTAATTTAGATATACATTTATGCAAATTCTTTTGTATTTAAATGAAATATGTAATTTTATTTTGTAGTAAAGTAAATATCTTTTTGTTTGTATTTAACTTCGTAGATAAGATCAACAAAACATCAGCCTGGCTTAAAGGATTGTGGAAAGCATCAAAAGGTAACGTGCTATTCTAAAACTTAATATTGTGGCATTTGTTAAGAATTGTAAGATTTCAAAATTTAATAATTATAAATTTCCTTGCAAAACAAATAAGATAAATAATATGTTAAGCATTTTAAAAGAATTTGGATTAAATGAAAACAGTAATGAGTGATGGTGAAAATGTATTAAATGTGGTAATTGAATTGCTTGATGTTCTACGACATAAAATTTCTGATCATCGAAATACAATAATTGACTTCTTGACAGAACAACTGACTTTATTATTAACCAAAAAAAAAGCCTTTCATTATAGTTCTGAATCGATGATATTTTGTAGTATATTATATAGTAAATATTTGAATGCTTAGAATAATTATGTCTATCAAAGTATTCTCTTTAAACATACAGACTTTGTTCCATTCCCAACCTCCAGTCAACCAGAGCAGAAAATTATAGAAAAAGAAAGTTACTATTTTTCTTCAAAATTTTATTGACTTCAGAAGTTTATTGATTTTATACTTATAGATCAGATATCAGATATGCATATTTTTAACACAACATACTATATAATTCTGATATATGCTCAGTCATGCACTTATCAGCATACATCTGAATATTAATATTTATAGTTGTTTTTATTTTTTAGTATTGCATCATCATATGTATATAAATATATGCAGAAAGTTATTCTATTTTTCATTCCTAAGTTATTAAATTGCTGGTCATCATGCATTTATATAATTTAATTTGTCAGTTTCAACTTTAAAATCTTGTTTAACCTGACAAGGATGAGAACCTTTATTTAGATAACATCATGTGTGCTAGATTTTTATTAAAACTTTAGGTAAACTTTTGCATTCTGTGTGTGTCATTAAAAATTTGAGAATGTCCTCAATAACTGATTTATAAGCTATTTGTTTTCAAGACTTTTAGAGAGTATTTAGTTCTCATGTTGTGCAAAATAAATAAGAATTTACTGGTCCAAATCATAGACGTGCCCCCCCCAACTTAACTTGAAATAAATTAAAACGTTAATATAGAAGTTCGGTTAAATCAGAAAATTGTAGAAAACTTTTAAGAAAGTTGGTTTTTTCCCGTTTTTTTCAAACTGTGAAACTGAAAATACCGATTATGTCTTTAGCCCTAACATAGTTTTTAACAATATGATCCATAACAAAAATTCGATGCTACATTTTTTTTCTTCATTTATTTATATTACATTTATTTTTCTCATTGTATAACTTTTTGAATACTACTCAAACATCAATTCTATTGTTACTCAATTTCAAAAAATCATAATATTTCAAATTTTAAGGATCGACCTTTTTTATTTCACTGATAAGCAAATTTATAATGAACTCTGCTTTTCAATGCTTCTTGGTATCACAAATCACTCTAATTTTTATTATGGCATTATAAGAAAATATTGGTTTTTTTACAGAATTCTGAAACTGGAATCCATCTTCACCTCATTGCGATTTGCTTCGATAGAATTAATTTCTCACTTGGCAGTGTGTTCGATTCATAATCTGTGTAAGTTGATTTGAACCTCACTGAACCCATTTTTTTTTTTTATTATTCTCTAGATATCCTTTTTTTTTTCAGCAGTGAACTTGTGGGCAAAATCACAAAGTTGTGAATATATTTTTTTTAAATTTATTTTTTGTACTTAAATTTGAATTTTTCTATGAAAGACCATAAAAAATATTTTTATTACATAATTCTTAATTAATAAACAACTCAAATTTTCAAATTTCTCTTTGTATATTTTATATGCTAATCCGAACATTCTCATAAACTTTGGTTGCAGTAATTTGTGGATTGATATTGATTTCCTTTATTCATTATATTTTTAACTGGCAAGCCTGTTATTAAAGTATTAGGTATGTCCGAAAGTGCAGTTCAGGGACTTCAGTTAACCATGACTCTTGTGAAAGTCTTTTATCATAACTGCTTACCAAAAAAATTTTTATATTTTTATATTATAAAGATATAAAATGCCAAGGGTTATTTTACTCTTGATAGTTAATGTTAAAAAATTTTTAAATTTAATTATCAGAATTTCATGAGAAGTAGTTAGAGGTTCATTCATAATTCCTTACAGAAGTAATAATAATAATAATATTGCTTATAGATGTATTAGATCATTCGTTGATGAGCTAATAGGTAGTTTAATGTCATTTGGAATACCAACTTCTGCCTAGTATTTAATTTTTTTATTATTTTGGTGGAGATCTGTCACATAAAATATATTTTTGTGAGCAGCTGTTATTATAAAGTGTAAGGATAAGGGCAGTAAAAAAATATTCCAAAATATATTATTTAGGTTCAGTTAATTATTAAACAATTGTTGACTATAATAAGGTTATGTTTGCAAGTGTGTATGTTTTTTTATGGTGTATTATTTGGTTTATCTAAGTTAAGTTGAAAAAGGATGCAAGCATACAAAGATTGACTGGCTGTCAATGTTAGTGCAGTGGCATAGATTATTTTACAAAGTGCAATAAAATACTTTTAACTTTTCAAACCGAACTTCTAACCAGAATTTTAAAAAAATTTAATAAAACTTTTAAAATTGAAAATATTTTTATGGATCTAAAGAATTTAACAGAACACCTGTATGGTCAACTAATTCATGGATAAAAGATGCAGCCCTAAAAGCAAAAGGCCTTGTTTCTGTATACTTTTATAATAATCATGTTACAACAGTATACAGAAACCAGGCTTTTTGCTTTTAGAACTGAATCGTTTATCCATGAATTTGTTGACTATACGGGTTTTCTATTCCATTGTTAAGATCTGTGAAAATACTCTCATTAGCAAAATATTTTTAAAAAAATTTAAATTTGGGTTAGAAGCTTGGTTCAAAAAGTCTAAGTGTTTCTTCACGCTTTATAATATAATCTATGCCATTTCACTCAACATTGACAGCTAGTCAATATTACCCACCTCATTTTTCAAATTAACCTAGACTAATCAAACAATATATCATAACAATTGTTTAGTAATTACTGAATCTAAATAGTATATTTTGAATAATTTCTTACTGTGGTTATCCCTAATAACAGCTGCTCGCAAATAAAAAATATTTTATACACAGATCTCCATCATAATTTGACAATTAAGTAACAAAAGATATGGTCTATTAAAATACTATGCAGAAGTTGTATCCCAAAGTACTTTCTACCACATTTTTTGTAAAACCAATTACTGTGAAAGCTACATCATATAATAAATGTTTACTTTATTCATTATTATAGTAATAGATTAGTTGTTAAAGAGTATTCACCCTTTTCACTAAATTTCTGAGTACAGTAAGACATTCAATCCTGTCAATTAAATGATTAGTTATTACAGATATAAATAAAATAGATTAGAATGCCTTTATAGAGTACAATAATTGAAAGCTGACTGAGAGACTTGTTTAGAATGACAACAAAATTTTCTCTTCACTATCGAGAATCACTCTCACATTGAAAGTAAAGAAACACAAGAATGAAGATTGAATACTAAATAATATGTTAGCATATAAAATCTTAAATTTCTAAATCTGACCCAGCATCTGTATTAATGCTCTCTATGGCATGTTGTAATTAAATTTAGAAATTTAAGATTTTGTATGCAAATGTTTTACTTAGCATTCAATCTTTATTCTTGTGTTTCTCTACTTTCAACAGCATTATTGTCAATAGTGAAGAGGAAATTTTGGTGTCATTCTAGACAAGTCTCTGATTCAGCTTTCAATGTTGAGCTGAAATTATGCTCAATATTAAAAACTTATTATTGTACTCTTATCAAGGCAATCTACCCTATTTTATTTATATCTATAATAACAAATTAATCGACATGGTTGGATTTTCTACTGTACAGAGAGAAATTTAGTGAAAAGGGGAATACTCTTTAACAAATATTTTATAACTATTTTCTATTAGTATATTTATTTAATCAAGTAATTATTTATTACATGATGTAGTTTTCACAGTATGTAATTGGTTTTATAAAAAAATGTGGTAGGAATTTACTTTTTGGAAGTAGTTATCAATAAAATGACAACAGATTTAAAACTGCACTCGTGTGTTGGGTGCTGTTTTATATCAAGTTTTTTTAAACCCCTGTCTCAGAATTTATATTTCCGAATTGGATTTATTTAATTCTACTTTATCAACAATGAATTTTTTCAACTACTTTCAACAATCAACTATTTTTACAACAATAAATTACCCTTTAATGTACAAAACTATGCAAAAAATAATTTTCTTATCTGCAGAGCATTTACTAACTCTACATCAAAAAATAATTTAAATAAATTCTTTTGATTCATAAATTATATCAGGGGATGGGAGTCATTTTCCTTTCACATAAATTTATGAACTGATTTTCTTTCTTTTTTTTCCCCTATATGCTGTACAGATGGAACAGAGCTACAGCGAAAGGATCCTGATTTATAGAAATAAATTGTGTAAATGTGCTATGTACTTTCTAAATAAACTATTTTTACTTTAAACCAGCTCTTTTCTGTATTTAAAAACATGTGTGTCTATAATTATTTCTCAAAATTACAATAGAAGATATTACTATCATAGTACTATTTTTGAGAAATATTACTATCATAGTACTATTTCTCAAAAATAGTACTATCAAGTGTTGGATATTGAATGTCCAATATAATATAAAAGGAAATATTTTTTAAAAATGACTTATAAGAATTTAATGAATTACTCTTTAATTCACAAAACTATGCAAAAAATAATTTTCTTATCTGTAGAGCATTTATTAACTCTAGACCAAAAAATAATTTAAATAAATTCTTCTGAGCAAGTTTTCATAAGCTCACAATTATGGGTTTCATCATACACACTACACATTACTCAGGTTTGAAAAATTAATGTATCAAATTTATGTTTATAAATTTATCAAATTATGTTAATAAATTTAATACTGGGGAAGTACAAATTTTTTGGGTTAATTATTAAAGTAGTACTGTTTTACATACTATAATCTCATTCTAAATTTAAAAAAAAACAAACTGGAACCTTAGATCGAATGGAAAGATGATTTAGCTTTAATGGTTGGTATTAATGTTATCTTAACTTTCAAATTTGGGTAAATGTATCTTAATACAAAATGAGGTTTTGTTCTAACAAGTAAACTTGTGATTCATATGCAAATTTTTAGGTAATAACAAAGGTCAGTATTTGGTAATACCTAAAAATACATAAGGCAAAACTGGAAAGAATAATAGAAATATGAAGGCAAAAAAATAATAATAAAAGTGAAAGGGTTGATATCAGAGGTTATTCATCAATGAAATAAATAAAAATAAGCATATAAACGAAAGGGTCCTACGCAAAACTTTGAAAAACTTCCGGCGGTCCGATTCTGGTAGAATGCTGGCATGATGCCCGGACCTACGGCACATTGCTGTTTACGAGATGGGTAGATGACGGTATGTCGACACCAATTATTGCTCCCGTAACCGGCCCGTCAACCTCCGGTTACGCTCCGGCTATCTGGTCCTTAATCGCGGCTGCCTAACGGTTCGCAGTCGGATGAACGATGGCTCAATTCCTACCGGAAGTGGCCCAGCAGTCGACGGGGTAGTCGCGGGCGAGAGGACACAGCCGTGACGGAAACGATACTGACCTAATGCGCCGGCCCGGCAGTGGTGAAATCGGCTGGCCGGAACCTTCCGACCCCTTCCCGATGCCTCTGTGTTTGTTGGGTATATATATATATATATTTATATATATATATATATATATATATATATATATATATGTATATATATATGTATATATATATATATATATATATATATATATATATATATATATATATATATATTTATATATATATATATATATATATATAAATTTATATATACATTTATATATACATATATATATATATATATATATATATATATATATATATATATATATATATATTTATATATATATATTTATATATATATATATATATATATATATATATATATATGTATATATATATATGTATATATATGTATATATATTTATATATATATATATATATATATATATATATATATATATATATATATATATATATATATATATATATATATATATATATACATACACACACTCAAACCTTTTTTTGTGCGGTGGATAGGGACCGCATAAAAAAATCGCACAAAACTTTATAAGTAGCTATAAAAAATATTTTTTGTAACACATTTAAAAAGTATTTTTTTATGCGGTGAATAGGGACCGCATAAAAAGTCTCACGTAGAAAATAATTCAAAAGTTTACGATATAACTAGGAATTAAATACTCAGCATTAAATACTTGATCCTGGCAATATCCATCAACTTCAATAATTTTTGCTAACACTTTAGAATAATTTTTTGCGGATGCAGCTTCGCCCTTTATCTTCAGATTTTGCAGTGCGTGTCATTGTAAAAACCCGACTAACCAGCCATTGCTTGCAAAAATTTCGGGCTTCGAATGTGAGACGATGAACTATACGGCTGTAAATCCTTCAGCTGGTATAAAACCTTATAGCTTTCTCTTTAATTAATTCTCCGTCAATGGGGATTCGTTTTTGTGTTAATTCTTGAATCCACAATCTAATCGTCTTTTCCGTTTTCTCTATCAGAATGTTTCTTGAATACGATGCTCGTATTCCTTCGTAAATTTCCCTTCGTATGCTCGTATTCGATGCTCGTATAATAAATTTACCTTTCGTTTAAGCTTTATACGTAGCCCCTAGTATATATATATATATATATATATATATATATATATATATATATATATATATATATATATATACATATACACTCATGGACAAAAAAATTACCGCACCAAGAAGGAGTCGTCAAAATGAAACGAAATTTTACATACGTAATGACTACTTTGATATAAGTAAATGATAAGAAAATCAAAGAAAAAGGATAATTTATTTCAGAGAAAAAAGCAAAAGAACGGAGGAGTTAATAATCCGTTGGATTCCCTCTAGCGCGAATGAACGATGCGATACGATCGGGCATTGAGTCATTCAAGTTCTGTATGATGTCTTGAGACATTTCGTTCCATATTTGCTGTAACCTTGCCTCTAGTTCGTCCAAACTCGTGGGATGCCCAACTCGCCGTCCCAAATGATCCCAGATATGCTCGATTGGAGACAAATCTGGGGATCGGGCAGGCCAAGGAAGGGTAGTAACAGTGCGGAGACAGTCTTGTGACACCCTTGCCGTATGAGGCCGATCATTGTCTTGTTGAAAATGGGCTCCTGGGAGCCGTTGCATGAGTGGCAACACATGTGGTTGCAGGATTTCATGAACATTCCGCTGGGCTGTCATGGTGCCACGGAACAATACTAGGGGTGACCGTGTATTGTAGGCAATGGCACCGCATACCATCACACGAGCTGTGGGAGCGATGTGTCGCTGTACAGCAAAGGCAGGATTGAAGCTTTCACCACGGGCTCTCCACACACGAACACAATTGTCATCATTGCCAAGATTGAATCTGGATTCGTCGCTAAAGACGACCTGGTTCCAGTCCGCTGCAGTCCAGTTTCCTCGTGAGCGGCAAAACTCCAAACGGAGGCGTCGATGGGTGGGCGTCAAGGGCAGCACACGTAATGGGTGCCGCGATACCAACTATCCTTCAGCCAGGTCGTATCAGCCTTCGTCTTCAGCCTTCGTATGGTTCGAGAAGACACAGAGGCCCCAAGTGAAGGTGCTACCTGTGCCTGGATGGCGGCCGATGAAGCAGTTGGCTGTACGCGTGCATTTCTTACGATGTGGCGGTCTTCTCGACGACTGGTCTGTCGAGGGCGTCCTGAGCCCGGTCTTCGTGTACATGACATCTCTCGGGTCCACTGGTCCCAACACCTCCTCACAATACAATCAGATCGGCCTAATTGACGAGCTACCCGCCTAGCTGACCACCCAGCTTCCATCATCCCGACGATTCTCCCCCTCTCAAACTGCGACAACTGCTTATATTGTCTTCGAACACGGCGTAATGGCATGTCTATCTCAGCTCTTCCTTTGTAAATGATTCAGCACACTCAAACAAGCTTTGGTTACCTGAATTATACTCCACAGAGTACGATGTTCAACGCCCTCTACCGGCTATACGTAATGCGCAGTCACGCTGCATTTCTAATCATTTGCATATCTTCCCGACATGTACCTTCATTGCAAGTTTCGTTACGATCCCGCAATTATTTCTGGTGCGATAATTTTTTTGTCCATGAGTGTATATATATGTATGTGTGTGTGTATGTGTTTAAAATTTATAAAACCAAAAGATAGAATAATTACTAAGATAACCTTTTTGATTTTGCCAATAATGTACTGTCTTTTACATTCAGACTGCAGTTATTCTTTAATTTTTATTTTTGTTAGAACAGAAATACTGCCTAAATCTTTAATACCCTCTTATAAAAATAAATTGCAAAGTTAGCTTGTATTTATAAACATAAATTGTTAATGAAGAATACATTTCAACTAGCTGAAAACCCGCACTTCTCTACGGAGTACATTCAAATTAAATACAACGGTCAATATATGCAAATACTTATATATATATATATATATATATATATATATATATATATATATATATATATATTGACATTATAATTCATAAATGTAATATTTTCACAATACATGAACAAATCACTTGGAAATATAAAAAGTAAGGAATACAATTTTTTCTATGTAGCTTACATTTGCACCTGATTAACTGTAAATAAAATGCACCAATGTTAGAAAAACTATTTGAAAAATTCTTCTTTTGACGTCTTTTGTATGCTATGAATGCTTCTTGGATATATGTATTTTGTTCATTCCTATCTTTCAGAGATCATTTTTAATCATGACTATTCTAGAGCAATATTTCAGAGAATATCGTGATCCTAAGAGGCCTAATCGGAGGATTATCAGTAGGGATTCATTTTGTTTTGCGCTATTATCATGTGATGTTTACATTTAATAACGGTTCTTCTGTTAATTTCTTTTATTGTTTGTCTCGGATAACATTGGGTTTATGGTATATTTCGATAGATTTGCCGCATATCGTCGATTGCAGAAGTCCAGAAAGTATTATAAAAAATTTTAAATTATGTCCTTTTCCTCGTAAAAGTAGGAACAGGAGTTTCAATATCCAAAATTTTCGAACTTATTTTTTATCAGTTCATCTGAAGCTCTGTTATTTACTATAACCCATAAGCATATTCAGCTCAATATATTTATAAAATTCTCATGGAAGAAACACTGTTGCATGCATTAACACACTCGGTTTCATACCTCTTGGGATTATTTATATTATTCCACACCTTTAATTCATTGGTTACTTTACTTTGAAAGCACCACATCTGTGAACCAATATTACTTCTTATGAGGGGGCAGAACAAGAACGTTCATGTCTTAATTGAGATTAGAACAAGACCTTACTCCCTGGTATATATATATATATATATATATATATATATATATATATATATATATGTATGTATGTATATATGTGTGTGTGTGTGTCCCACTGCTTTCTAAAGACCATATTCTGTTCAGAACCGATTAAATTCACTCCTTTGAACTAATGTTATTTTACCCTCTTCCACGGCCACCCTTCAAATATATGTATGTATGTATGTTTGTATATATATATATATATATATATATATTAATAAGGTGGAGCGAAATAGGCGAATTTTTAATTTTTTGTTTTTCTTTATTCCTGTATTATTATTTGTTGATACAATAATAGAACATCATCTATGCCAAAAATCAGTTGTCGACGACTTCATCTTCATGTGGCGCACGACATGTGAGGGTAAAAAAAAACTCATTTTTAGCACTTCGTTTTAATCTCGATTGAGAGTCATATTTTAAAACTTTTGTCACAAATATATTATTGTAGGTTTGCATACTGTTCTATACTGAGTTTTTAATAATAATTTACCAACAGTTCTGACTAGATTACTTGCATTAAGGTTTACACTTTAAGCCAGTTTTATTTAGTGTTAGACGAATGCTGCACTACGGAACTGGTGCCATCTTACCACAGATCGGAGAAGATATTAAATCTATCAACTCACCACAGTTTTAGAATGCTCTTCTGACAGATCTTCTGCTGAAACTAACCCAGATGAATTTTCTATTTCAAAACCCTGCCAGCGACCAAAAAAGCAGCAAGAAGAAACGATTCAAATGAGACATGCTTCAAAATCTAGCAACAGCTTGTGATCGAACTGGGATTTCTGATCACTCAGCAATAATCATAGTAAACGCTTCATAGCAGGTTTAAAATATTATCAGCAGTGACAACTCATCAAAAGTAATATATCGATATAAATTACGTCACGAGCGTCAAAATGTACGCCAAAACCTGCAACGGTTAAGTGACCAACAACCTATATCCTCGCTTTATTTTGACGGCCGTAAAGATAAAACTTTAGTCCTGGATAAGACAGAAAATAGATCACATAGGAAGATCACACTGAAGAACATTATTTTTAATTTCCAATGGCAAAGAATAAGACAGACGTTTTACAAACATAACAAAACTTTGTGAATGTATAACGTGAAAAGCCAATATCTCATCATTTGGCCTCTGGCGCTCCAATACATCTCCACCTAAGAAACTCCATGAAGCGCCAAGCACCTTCCGATGTAAGTCCTGTCCATTTCTTCACTTAATCCGCAAAGTGGGCAATTTGGGCTGGTATGAATACCAACACGATAGAGATGGCTCGCCAAGCAATCTTGACCAATGTCGAGCCTAAAATTGGCTTCTGTTTTATCCCGTGGTTTGTCTGCTATTTTCCTTTACAAGATATCTCTCCAGCTCTTAGGTGTGCGACAATAGACCTACCTCCTCGGGACAATAGACCTCGTTGTGCACCCTGGAAACGTTTTTGAAACAGCTAAAAGGTCTACTACATTGGCATGAGACTGAAAACATATTTCTTTGATTTCTGAGCTAGATTCTAAGTACATAGGACATCTTTCACTTGATTCGGGTAAGGCAAATTTGATTCAAAATATATAGTTGAATTTCTAGAAAAAGTTTCGAATTTCCTACATCGTTGGTGGCAATTGGATGTGACGGTACTGCTGTAAATACAGGACAGAAAAACGGTGCCAGTGTACTATTGTTAAAAAAATATCTTAATCGACCATTACAGTGGTTTGTGTGCCTTATACATGCTAATTAATTACCACTCCGTCATCTTTTCACCAGCCTCGATGGTACCACGACAGTCCAAATAGTTTTTCAGGAAACATTGAAAAAAGTCTTAAAAAGAGCCTAGAATATAAAGTGGGGACCTTTGAAGCTGTAAGTTCAGAATTGCCGGATGTTAACGCTGAATTATTAAGCCCCAATCAAAAATATGTATATGAAATGTGCTCAGCTATTTCTTGTGGCACAATCACGCCAAGCTTAGCTAACAGAGATCCAGGAAAGCTAGCACATTCCCAAAGTCTAACTTGTGCAAACAGAATTCTTCGTTTATAAGTAGGAAGGAACAACAAAACCATCAGTCAACCTGAAAGAACTTGTCAATTGTATAATGAAAGTGTACGCACCAACCTGGTTTGACATCAAGACTAAACCTTCTTGCAAATATGGGCCTATCCGAGTTTTTAATATGGTTAGAAGATCTTAGTATAATCATGCTGAAGAGCATTGTATTGAAAGCTATTCAACGAAATTCATTCTTTGCACACCCAGAAAATTTGTTGCTATCTATGTTACAAGACGAGGAGTTACATATAGGAGAACTAGCTCTAAAAGAATATTAAAAGCAACAGACCAAAGGCAGAAAAATGCGTGAGTTTCAGCTTCCTGAACTTCAGATCGGAGCATCACATTATTACGATTTGATAAATAGGTGGAAAGAAAATTTTACCGAACCACCAATGACAATGAAATACAGTGATACAGAAATAACGACTATGATTTCTTCAAGAGACAATTTCCTGTATTTTGGGAAGTTCCCTTATCACACACAGGTAGTAGAACGGTGTGAAAAGCTAGTAACTGAGGATGCATTATCTGTTTGTGGTTCAGAGGCAAGAGACGATTATATAAAAACCGAGATAAAAGATAGGCAAGACTTGCCAGTTTTTGAGACAAAATCTCAATATTTTCACGAAAAACGAAGTCCACGAAACTTCAGAAAATGACACTTAAACATAATTACAAAGGAGTCTATTGCTTAAATGATTTTTAATATAATATGTTTAATTTGCGTAACAAATAAAAACAAATAAAAATATATAATTGAATTTTACTACCCCATTTTTAAATGTCTTCTTTTTGTACTACTTTGAAAAACTTCAATTCTAGTGCGCG
This sequence comes from Dolomedes plantarius, assembly GCA_907164885.2. Taxonomy (NCBI): domain Eukaryota; kingdom Metazoa; phylum Arthropoda; class Arachnida; order Araneae; family Dolomedidae; genus Dolomedes; species Dolomedes plantarius. The sequence continues at coordinate 114,874,630 of OU015493.1, forward strand.
ACATGAAGATTTTTCAAAACAGGTTGAAATTTTGCACTTTTGCATCTTGGGCCATAGATCAATGATTGATGATACAGGAAAGAAAAAAATAATAAAACATCTTTTTTTCTGCTCCACCCTAATTAATATTAATATATATATATATATATATATATATATTAAGAGATAAAAATACAGTATAAATAGGATACGGAAGGAAAAATCAAAACTGCACGGAGCTGAGCTAAAAGCTAGAGCAGATAGAATATCCAATAACAACAGATTATGAAGGCATTGTAGTTAAAGACCGGGGAAGTTGTGACCCCCTACTCCGGTTAGAACATGTTTTTACGCCCAGGCAACACTCCCGGAGGTCGCTGCAATGCACAAAACCGTACTTATGAAGTTAAAACAATAATAAAATAGAACAACATTTCCTTCCGTATCCTATTTATACTGTATTTTTATCTCTTATATGGTACATTTTTGCGAGCAGCTTAGCACCGTGGATAATGTATACCAATCTTCTTATTTATTTTGTACTAATTCAGCATTTGCTACTTATATATATATATATATATATATATATATATATATATATATATACTATATATACGTATATATTAAATTTGTTTTCTCTGATACATACACTGAGAGGAATAAATCTCTTGATCTGCTTCTCTTTACTATAGCAATACTATTTCTTCAAAGTAGCCTAAATATTTATCTGATTATTCGAAAATAAATAACACCAATATCAGAAAAAAATTCAAAAATAATCTTTTGATTTTTTTGTATGGAATTAATAGCTTTGGTTTTATTTTCATAAAGGATTAGGATTTCCATGCTCGATACCAAAATTATTTAATAAGTAGGTCTGTAGGCTTTGTTTACATAAGTTAAACACTAGATGCTGACAATATTTCTCTTCATTTGTAACTTTCTTGCTTAAAAAAGGGGGAAAAGCTCCTTATCAATTATTTAACAATAACTTTTTTGTTCGTTTGTGATATTTTTACTCGGGTTCTCTACTACTGTTTGTTTATTATTGTAGACAATATATTTTAGTTATTATCATAATGGAATGTTGGGGGCAATTGTATTCCTCTACACGTACTTACGATGTTAAGGTAAAATTACGTTTTTAAATGAACACACGTTTTTGCAGTGTATTATATTCCTAATTATTTAGTAGCAAGCCCTAATGAGAAATTAAATTTAGTAATGATGATATAGTTCCATTTCTGCCGAGCGCAAACTCCAATTTCCTTAGAATAGCGTATGATAAGAAATTGCAATTTCCATCTCAGATAGCATAAGGAATACCCCACACTGTAGATTAGACTAAGTAGCAAGGAGAGGTAAAGTCAATCATTTTCCATTTAAATCCTCATATCTATATATATTATTGCTAATTTTTTTTTGTTTTATCCCTTTTTCTCTCTTCATACTTGTAATAAGCGGGATGTGAATATGCGGAAATCTAAATTGGTAGGAGACCACCCAGACGACGGTGACAGCCTATTTATGGCTTCGACGCTTTACGGCGTCAATGAATGAGGCTTGGCCCCGCGTTGAACAACACGAGCCATAAAAGTCAAAATTAAGAAGACAGCAGCAGTAAATTAGAGGTCAATGATTAAGAAGCAGGTGCATGGGGGTTGAGAAGATCCCAGACACGATCAGGCGTCAGGATTAATTAGTACGCACAGATATATTTCAGAGGCAGCCAATGCGATAAAAATAAGCCATGAACGAACCTATGGACAAGGTGGCTCATCCCTCATCCCAATAAAGGGGTGGAGCGAGCGAATGAGAAACCAAGAAGGCAACAACCAATGGTAAAACAAGAAAAGGAATATATATACAAGTAGGAAGCTTTTTACAGGGAGCCCTTTATAAAAAAAATGATAAATAACTATGCTGCTACAGGGCCGATGAAATTACCAATAATATAATATTGAATGTTAGAATGAGCTCCATACAAAATAAAGAAGGAAAAAACGAATTAAGCTGCTGCGAGAACGAGGAGCACCCCGATGCAACGCCAATTGATGAATCAACGAATAAACGTAAAGAATAACAACGCCAATGCTGTAACGAAGGTGAGACGATGAAAGAATTCTGAAATAAGGTGACCTACGAGCAAAGACTATCGGAGCGAGATTTGTTACGAGGTGAGATGATAAATGCATGGATGACCGACATCCAGTGTTGACTGATCCGCGGAGCAACCTAAGAGAACCATCGCAACCCTATGTACAAGATCAACTCTAAGTGTCATCGAGCCATGAATTTTTAGTGCCACTATAGAACTCTTTTGACGAACTTAATGCACAGGGACTACCAAACATTACACGAACTTTGTGAGTACCAGTGGCGAAACGAGATTAAGAGACAGTGCCGGCAGCCCATGGGTGAGCATTCATGTTAACTATATCTATTTCACATCCCTAGCTTATTGCATACTCGCCACTTGCCCACAAGGGTCGGCATTGCTTACTGTATACGAATAATATGCATTATAATCGCACTTGTGTATATATATATATATATATATATATATATAAATACTGTGTTTGGATAAGACTATGAATTTAGCCAGATGCTAATTTATGTACGTGTAAATATTTATATATGTAAATAAACTGTATATATGTATAACTAGTGAGTATTGTTTGAGAGTTGTACCCGTTTTTTCTTAGTTGTGTGTTGAACAGGTTTGGTCGCAACGCGACGTTAATTGTACGTATACGATCACAGTTTAATAACCCCAGTTGGGTTATTACAATACTTAAACAAAATCGATAAAAGAGGTACCATTTTAAAGATTAAGATCTCCGCTTCGTGCGAATTGCTAATTTAGAATTGCACATTTTATTGTTTGTTTGAAAATCGAAGTATAAACATTATAAACAATTTCTCTTCCCCTAGATGGCGCGAGCTATCTTTTTTTTATTACTTTACCATTATCAATCGCACTGAACTTTTAAGTTTAAAACTAGTTTGCTTTTATTATCATTCTGTGATTTCATTAATGAGTTTCTTTATTGGCAACATCCGTGTAGTTGTACCTTATTATTTTTGCCTGGAAAAACCATATATATTATTTCTAGAAGGTGATTGTTCGTGATGATCCTTTTCTCTCACTTCACACTTAACCAAAATCGATAAATGAGGTACCATTTTAAAGATTAAGTTCTCCGCTTCTGACGAATTGTTAATTCAGAATGACACATTGTATTGTTTGTTTAAAAATAGAAGTGAAAAATTTACTTTTGGCCCTAAAGTTGTTTCACTGGATGCCTCGATACGGCGCAGTTAAATAGTGTGCACAAAGAGGTTTTGTAATGTAAATATCACATTTTCCACGAGTTTGTGTCTTGTTTAACTTTTAATATTGTCTACAAAGGTTTTTTACGTGTACATATCTTATGTTCCCCTGTTTTATGCTATGCTTCACCTCCAATATTGTGGCCAAAGGCGTTTTGAAATTGGTTTTTATATTATCCTTAGACACCTTTGTTATTTGACAAATAAACAATTGCTACGAATTAACCGGATCTTCTTTCATCCTACTACAAATCACCAACCTCGCCTAAAATTTATCGGATTTTAATTGGACGCGATACGGTCGAAAGGGCCACCTAGTCCCGAATAAATAGACTTTCCAAAATATATGAGCTTTAAAACGCTGCTATATGTAAATGAAATATTAAGGTGGTAGTTAGAACAATATAAAGAATTTTACTAGTTTACCTGCAATGAACTTTTATGTTTTAAATTGTTAAGGTATAAATGAATGATAAAATCCTTATTTAACTGAATTAAAAAAAGAGCTCTCTGAGGTCAGGCAACAGATTACTGATATTTGATAACTAAAAATCGAGGATTTTATCAAGAAATGATTCTTCCAAGGCACACTTTCATAAACATGACTGTTAACAAATTTTTAAATCTTTTTTCTATTAAATATTACCAGAAAAAACTGGTTATTTCGTTAAAATAACCAAATGCAATGAATCCAATTGATCATCTGTATATATAAAATAGTTCCGTAACTGACTGACTGACTAACCTGACCTATAGGGATTGGACCTAAAGGTCTGAAATTTTGCATGGCTATTCTTGTTATACTGTAGGGGTGCACTAAGAAAGATTTTTGAAAAATTCATCTTAGATTTTTTTAAATTAAATTTTTAAGCTGTTTTAGTAACTTTTTTAAAATTTTCATTTAAAATAGAGTTGCATTTAAATTAAGTTTGCATTTAATTGAGAGCTATAAAATTTATATCATGAGAAAGATCATAAAATTTCCTTTAAAATAAAATCTTTTTTGAATCTTTACCTCCATTTTCTGAATTTTAGTGAATTTTTAAAGATTAATTTTTAGAATTTAATTTATTAAATGCTGATCCCGTGGTTTATTTTCTTTGTGTGATACTTTAAACTAATTTTGCGCCATGTGCATAACAACGAAATAGACAAAAAAAAAAATTTCCTTGCTAATGTGGCAGACGGTTGGACATTATCAAAAAAAAATTAAAATACAGTAAAACGAATGTTCCTGAAATTGTATTATATTCTTTAGTATGTTCTATTAGATTTAATTTGAATATTTTCTTCTATATTATTTTGTCTATAAAAATATCCGTTACGATCTTTTAATAAATATATTTTTTCGTTTTTTTTTTACATCAATTGCATGCATTGATCGTTGTATTATATATATATATATATATATATATATATATATATTATATTATATATATAATATATATATATATATATATATATACTATTTTTTGGCATTAAATTCCGTCCACCAAAGGAATTTATGAGTGTTTAAAACACACCATACTAGATTTTTTTTCCCGAACAACTTAAATATTAAAATATTATTTGCATTTAAAAATTTTGCAATTTCTGGGTTTTTTACATTTCTTAACCAAGTTTGTACTTGGTAATAATCTCGTAGTGAATGTTGGCGAGCAGAAACTTGAGTTGGTGGTAGCCTGGAGAGATCAAATTTGCTCTTTGTTCCAGACTTCATAAATAACTGATACCTCTGTGTGTCGAGAGATTTTTCAGCGCTCATTTCATGACTGTACAGTGCCAAAAGAAATCTTTCTCCTTAATAGGGAAATTTGGTGCTATCCCATTGTTACCTTTTCAGAACAGAACAACACTGAGTAGCATCATTATTGAGGACCTTGATGAAATCATTTATGTATTTGAAGTTTTGCCAAGCAATTTAATATGGATTTATAAAAAAATGTCAATGCGGTGGGTCCCCAGGTTGGAATGGCTTTATGGAAGACATTACATGTACAAAACAGTACTGTAAATCACAAATTATGTTTCTTCCTTTCATCAGTTCTACTCCCTCAAACTATAACACCGTGTGCAGTGCTCTGTTGTTGTTGCTTATGCCCCTTGACCGACATGTAACATCAGGTCAAGTCCCGAAGGCTATGGGCGATAAAGGTGCGGCTCTGGTTTTTAATAGCACCGCAAGGGTCGGAGTCCGACTTGGCTAAATGACAAATCCCGTAATTTTGAACCGAGTCAAGTGACGAGACCGGAACACTTGACCCCGCACCTCCAGAGGTAAATTTGAGAACATGGAGGACATTGTAGCCACGCCCTATTTTACGTGCCCCGGCCATCATTAGTGAACACGGCGGCAGATTTGTAGCGACGAGCATCGAACCAGGGATGTTCAGATCACTGGCCCGCTGCTCTTGCCAACCGGGCTACCGCGCCCTTACAGTGCTCTGATTGTGCATCCAATGAATGTAAGACATTAGAACAGAGCCATTCTTTTGTGACTTTCAATCATCCCCTTTACTGGAAAGTTCGGGAAATCATTTCCTCAAGTACAGTAGTATCTGAGATTGGGTCCGAAACTATCCGCTTGAGGGGCTTTCATCTACTAATGTCCTTCACGCTTCATGGGAGCAGTAGGATACCACATGGATGGCAGTGGGTTGCAGGACTTATTGAGCATTGCCTATGCTCGGGCATCAATTGAGGAACTGATGATCGGTTATGCATATTCGAGAGCTGTCAGGACCAGTGACGTACCCAGGGAGTGGGACAAGCCCCCCCCCCAAAGAAATAGAAATTGCATTATAAATATTGAATTTCCATTATAAATATTTTATCCCTTCAACTCGTCCCCCCCCCCAAGATTAAATCTTTGGTGGGCTACTGGTCAGGACTCACATGATGTGCCACTTGGCAATTTCAAAGATCGTTGTTTCGAAGATTGAGATTTCAGATGAAAAACGAGATGCCATCAATGACGTAGACTATTCTCTTTTTGAATCAGTTACTGTTGTACAAATAATTGTGCAGAAATTTACTCAGAAATTAGGAGAACTGGAAAATAATGGATCTATAGCAGAACTATGGGTGCAATATATTCGAATACTAACGTTGATAAATCAATTCATCCAAGCAGAGAGAAGGGTAGACTGGAAGCTTCATCTACTTTGTGTGAAAAGAATGCTACCTTACTTCCATGCAAGTGGCCATTTTTTGTATGCAAAGTTTGTAACATTGTACTTGCAAGATGTAACCATAATCTAGTTAAATAGTTGTAGTACTTGGATTGTACCAAAAATGATTGCTCAAGTGTACTCTAATCAATCAATTTATTAATATAACACCAGAATATACACATATATATATAAACACTTCATTATGACTCATATCTTATGAAAAATATCATTTCGATTAATACTACCATGTGATATATATCTATCTAAAATTATCAAAGAACCTTAAGCTAACCCCATCTAATTAACTCGTTCTCTATACGCGCTGGATATTGGCAGAAAAGCAAATTCAAAACTTTTCTGCCAATGCCCAGCGGCAGAAAATTCTCTCCCTACCTTGTTTTGAAGACTGCGCCTGCATAATAATAGACACTTGCTCCTCTCAACAATAGATCAACCTTCGGGGCGCGCCTCGTCCGGGTTACCTGGACCAGTCATCGGACGTCTCCTGTTCCTCGTATCGGGCTGGTCACGATACAATTGCGGCGTAAACTTTAGTTTAAATTAAGTTAATACAACCCTAGCCTGTGTGCGCCTTGTCCAGAATGAAAAGAGATTACTCAGTCAGATTTATAGATAGAGCTACATTTTCTGATAGCTAGCTGCTTCCTTTTTTATGCTTAAGCCCCCCCCCCCTTCAGTTCGGCTTGCCGACTGTTGGGGTAAGCTAACCTTCGAGATGTTAGTTGCATTTATTCTTCATTTACTACTGTTAACATTGACCGGAATGGTCACCACTTTTTGATCTCAGATTAAGTAGAGCATTCGACTGTGTAATAGCTTATTATAGCACTTTGTGTGTATCCAAGAATTGAATCAAAGATCCTGACTATAAATAAAATAACTTGATTTTTTCATAACCAAGTCTAATTCTTTGTTGAACTACCACTAGAAAGTTGACAGTGGTGAATTTGGGTATTTGCGGTCATCTCATCTTCACAACGATTCGGCGATCCGGTCTATAGGAGGTGGTTGCCAAATGGTGTCTTATAGGAGTTTCGCTACAGGTTATTACTTCCGTTCTCCAGCTCTTTTTTAGCATCACAGAGATGTACAGTTCTTTCCATTGTGCTGTAACTTCGAATAACCTGGTACTCTTCCCTCTGCTCATACATCATTTTAGACATTAAAACAACTGTAAGACGTGTGTTCATTTTACCTAAGTTTACACGCCACCGAAGCGTTCCGAATTCTTCATTATTCCACGGACTTCTAGATTTTTTCAGTAGAGATTAATTTCTCCAGTAACTAGTATCGTCAATACTAATATCTTCAGTACTAATTTCTTCAGCATACTGACTCCTACAGAGTACAAGAATTTTGTAGAAAAGGTCTTTTTTACCATTCGGCGTTCTGAAAACTACTCATCGAACGCAGAATTAAATGCTCCACAATATTTAGTTAGATCTATTTTTTCTTCAAACAGGTACTATCCCCGAAAAACACAATTATACCGAAAATCACACTTACTAGCAAAATTTGAAAAAATAACGGCAGCTTCGGGAGAAGCTAGTAACCTTATAGTCGAAGTAATTTGTATGTGTTGGTACTCATTTTACGCAGAATTTAATGCTCTAAAAATTTTATACTGCAGTTTCTTTGATTGGATGAACCGGTTTTAATTTATTTAGAAAAAAACTGAAAAAATACATCTTTTTCACTCAATTTTTTTACCTAACCACCAGCGCTCGCCTCGGTGGAGGGGGAAAACTCAGGATATTCATATTTGACCTTGTAGCATCACGATAGGTGGTTAAGGCTAATCTCTGAGGCTTTATTAAAATTACTATTTCTGAATTCATGACCAAGAAAGACAGAGTTCTAATTATAATGAAAAGGCCAATTTTAAAACAAAATCTTAACGAGTAAATTTATTTACAAAAAAAATTAGACATTAAACAATTACAACATATTAAATTAATTTAAGTGCAGATTCACAGCGTACGATCCCAGACCCATGGTCTCAAAAAAGAGCTTCTAAAAAGCCTGTCTGCTAGGGTTGGATGTTACATGACATCTCTAAAAACACCAACTCTCTCCAACTCTCGGCTTGAAAACTTCGATGGCGGCCGTCTTCTTAGAAAATGCTTTCCCAAAACCGGGGGGTCGGCAGATTATCGGCTGACAGATCTTCTTAACGCCGAAACTTTATTACATTCCAGTGATAAAGTCACATAGAGCTATCGCTAAGAAAGACAGCTTTACGACGATGGTGGGAGACGCTTGTTTGAGAACCCGATATGCATGGGCTTAACTTTCAGGCCAAAACTCTGGCGGCATTTGTTGGTATCGTTTTTTAATCCCCCACGTGTTCAAAAACGGTGGGAACTGAAAAATGGTATTCCAAAAAATATGCAGCTGGTCCGTGGTGTGTGAGAACGTACCCCCGTAAAGCCGTATCGTCACAACCTAAAAAAAGTGATTTTAAAAGTTTCCACCATTTTTTGAATTATTTCCAAATACGGGATTTTCCCCCCAGCTTGCTGGCCTAACGGGGGAATTCTAAAAGTAGAATACAACACGCTTCGGATAGGTCTAACACAAGAAGAATAAACGTGAGGAGTGTAGGGGCCTCGCTAGATAATTATATATAAATATGCACACTATTCAAGTATGTACGAATAAAAAATATATATGTTGTAATACACATATTGTGCATTACTCAAATATGGATATATATATATATATAGCAATTGTACGAGTTAGTGTGTTAGAGAAGTAATTTTTGCGTCTTTCTCGACAAGATGAATAAAATATCCCATTTTCCTGACGCTGTAGCTCGCTTGTTATTGAGCTTAGAAAAAAGATGTAAATATAAGATTTGTTCCAAATTTTGGCTTCTTTAAGATTTTAACTACAATCTAAGCTCTAGAACAAATCATTGCCTAGATATTTGAAAAAATAATTTAAAAAATTTAAAAAATTTTCGTTGTTTTCGGGCTACAGAAAATCCCGCCGAAGTCTTTCGAATTCGAAAACTCGGTTTTTCACTACAGGACTAAGCATATACAAGTAGGTAAAAAATGTAATACCCGATCTTTTGCGGTAAGATGTACATAGCTACTGGGCAATACTGCAGATGATGCTTTTCAAGTAGCCCCAGAGAAAGAAATTCAAGCAGGACAGATATGATGATCGTAGCGACCAGGAAACAGGTCGACCTCGACCAATCCACTGGTATATATATATATATATATATATATATATATATATATATAGGTAAGATGTGCATAGCCCAGTAGCTATGTACATCTTACCGTGCATATATATATATATATATATATATATATATATATATATATATATATATATATATATATATATGTATGTATGTATGTATATAATATGTATGAAACTCATGTTCTGTTACTGGATATAAAAACTGATGATATAAGAACATATATATTTCTATCATCAATTTCATCGACTTACATTTCATTTAATACTATAGAATTAGTGTTAGTTGAAACTTTTTCTGAAAAACGTGTATTAAAAAAAAAGAGGATAGCCCACAATTTTCGAAAAATTCCTAAAAGGCTCATAGAAAAATTGCCTTTTCGGACCAAAATTACTGATAAATATTTTCCAGCAATGTATTTTATTTAAACTGAAATCATTAAAGAGATATAGTTAAAATCAAACTCTCAAATGAATACTATTCGAGTTAATTATATGCAAAAAAGGGAAAAACAATAATGAGACTTATTCAAAAGATTCTTTGCAAAAGCTAACATATTTTTCTTAAATTCCTCTCCGCAATTAATGTTGGCTCCTTCTAGATGGAAGAGGAAAAACCCTAAATCATGAAAATAATAACACCAATGAAACACTGATCGATGACAAAGTGAAGAGAATAATATTTCTGAATATTACTTGTTCACGGAAATTAATCTGAATACTTTTTGGTTAATTAAAAGCACAAACGTTCAGCTTTCATTTTTCTTTAATAAAAATCAGCATTTTCGACGATAAAAATGCTGTGTAACCCTAATAAGTTTACAGCAGTTGCTGTATCAGTATATATATATATATATATATATATATATATATATATATATATATATATATATAATATATATATATATATATATATTATATATATATATATATGTATATATATATATTATATTATATATATACAGGTGGTTATCAGAATAGTGGAAACACTAAGAAACATCATGAAAACCTTTATTAATACGGCGCAGACTCACCTTTGCTATGTAATACCACCTGATTCACCTTGGAATTGGAATATACAACTCAGTGAACAGTGGTTAAGAATATATTATACCCTTTTTCAGGAAAATATCATGAAAGTTCCTGTAAAGATGATATGGTGGATATCGAAACCTGGCTCTATCCGCTTATGCAGATCACAGTGGTTGCATGATATATAGTCGGGGGATTGTACAGGGCAAGATAAGATAATTGACTTATTTTTCATCCTCTTCAAACCACTACTTGATAGATTTAGTTGTATGTATAGAGGGATTATCAACCTGGAGAACGCCATCTCCTGCATGAAACAGTGTTTGCACCATTTGGATGGACTAGTGAGCTAAAATTTCAACATAGTCTTTCACATTCAATCTCCCTTTTTAGGGTTGCAATTGGGCCTGAAGAAACCATGAGATGCTATCCCAGACCCTGATAGATATATTTCCATGACTGACAGTTAAGATGAGACAGCCAGAATCTTACACTTATGTAGGTGCTCTCCTGACATACGCACGTCCTGTTGCAAGGAACAATGTGAACAATGATTCGACGGATCAAATGCCGTTTTTGGACATATTAATCGACCAGGATTTTCACTCGTGTCACCAGTGTGGGCGATATTTTGTATTGGCATCTATTACAAGCGGCTTGGGAATAGTTACTCTTCCGCAAATACTTTGTTTGTGAAGTTCCCTACTAAATCTGATGGTTGATACCGGAACATGCAGATGCAGATTGAGCTCTTCGGTCATTTTGGATGCAGTTGTTTTCTCTCTTCATGTCGCAATCCGCTTCAATACCTCGTCCATCTCTTTCACTCAGAATCCATCTTTTTCATCTTCCTTTCGTCCATTATTCTGTTTGGCAAAGCATGTTTTTCTGTGCACTCTGTATGCTATCATGACTTTCGATACCATAGCTCGAAAAACACTCATTGGGCTGGGGGTATCAGTAACAGATGCTCCAATTGAAACGCGCTCCAACAATTTGCCCTTTTTGCAAGGTCTGAAAGGTTTAATATTTTACGCTCCCCCCCCCAAAAAAAAAACCATTATGCCCTTAGCTTCATTACTGCTACCTGACAGTAGAATAATACATACACTATATTATATAAAAAATTCCGGTAGCCAGACTTGTTTTTTAAGGAATACGAAGCACATTCATAAACACTACTAGTATTGATAGGTGTTTCCATTATTTTGATAACTACCTGTTTAAAAACATACAGAGGCTGTTCGCACATTTTTAGACGATTTTGGTAACCGGTAATAAAAAATCTTTTGCTAAAAAAGAAATAATTCAATTGTACTATGTTTTTAAAAGTCAAAATTATCGTCTACGGCTTGAAAGTTTTGTGTTTATTCAAAATGACGTTTTTAACAAAGCAGTGGTTCAAAGGCTACATTTATACTCTTTTCGATGAGAAATATACATACTTCGTTATCCAAAAACGATGTGAGAGTCATGGTTTTGTGATATCTAAACCGTCGATAGGTAATATCGTCAACAAGAAAGGAAAAAAACGTCAAATTGGAGCCTCAAGAGGGACAAAAATTCTAAACAAGTATCCAAGGAAAAAACGGACATCTTCGACTATTGTAAAGGTACGTTGCTCGGTGTCCCCTGTAAACAAAATGATAAACGTTGATTTAAATCTTAAGAAAGCGAAAAAACGCAATGTGCATCGTCTTCTTCCAAATCATACCGCTGAACGCAGGACACGCTGGAGAATTCTATATGAGAAACACTTACCCAAAGAAAAATGGAAAACAATTGTCACAATAGATGAATCATGAGTGTATTTAAATGATTGCAACAAAAAAGAGCCATTTGTTATCATAAAAGAGGAGAAAAAAATTTAAGTACATGGTTCAAAGAATCGAAAGAAAGTTTTTCTAAGGGATACATGATTGGTGCTTGTTTTTCTTATAATGGCAAGTTAAAAATAAAGAGAGTGGAAAAAAATGTCAAGATTAACTCCAAATACTATCAGGAACATATTTTATCGCCAATTTTTCTGAATGAAATACCATCGCTTTACCCACAGTGCCATCAATCTGCGAGACTCCATCAGGGCAAAAGCTAGCAGTCACACATCAAAAGCTAGCAGTCACACATCAAAATCCACTGTAAATTTCCTAAAAGAAATGGAACAAAAAACTTTTATGAAAGCCATACCATTCACTGATATCCCTACTAAATCTCCCGATGTATCACCTATGGATTTTTGTGCTTTCGGACTTTTAAAATCTGCATTATCCAAACGTCGTCCCAAAACCCTTACAGGACTCTGGAAAGCTGTTCAGGAGGAATGGGATAGAATACCTCTTCTGACACTTCAAAAGGCATTATTATCCTGGAAATTGCGGTGTCGAAAGATAGTTCAGAATAAAGGGATGTCAAATGGAACATTTAAAACACAAGAATTTTATGTAATTTAGCTTTGTGAATACAATATACATCGTCTAAAAAATGTGTGAACAGCCTCTGTATATACCGGGTGGCCATAATTAAACTGACAGTGCTCACAGTGTTCTGTAGCGCGATCTATTTGCGAGAATCACGCCACATTTTGTAGGAAGATTAAACAAGACGGGGGACGAAGGATTCCGCGAAAAAAAAATTAGTTCCAAAAGTCACCGTTAGGGGAATATTTGGTGCTGTGTAATAGAAATAGAGTGTTAACAAATGCAAATTAATACGGAATAAAATTACCTTGTATTATGCACATTTTCTTATTTAGTTCAAGTGCAATATGGCAACACTTTTAAAAAAGTGTAAAATCTACATAAACACCGATAAAGTCTCGTGATCTGCAATATCACGTACGCTGAGCAGAAGTTCTTTATTCAAATTTCACGTTACATCCATTGGCACAGTGGGTTTTAAAAGGCAATGTGTTACGTTTCGAATCAATCGGATTGAAAGTTTATGTGCAATGTCTCCTTCTTTAGTCGAGCGTGCGTTACTGGTCAAATTCTTTTACCTCAACCAGTGCAACGCGTCAGCCGCTATTCGTGCTTTTAGAACGCACAAAAAAATGCGTAAAGGTAACGGACCTGTGTCAATTAATGGGCAAAAAGCAATGGTGGCGACGTCGGGGTAATGTTCTCATAGAAGAATGGACCTACGATAAATTCCGCTGTGAACCCACACCAAACAGTTACTTTTGGTGAATGTAAAGGAATTTCTGTAACTGCATGTGGTGATTTGTCATCCCAAATTCGGCAGTTCTGGGTATTCACAGTTCCATGCAGGTAAAAGTGGGCCTCGTCTCCCCATAAGATTTTCCACGGCCAAGCATCATCCACCTCCATTCTGGCAAGAAAGGTGAGAGCAAAAGTCAATCGCTTATCATGGTCGGGGTACAGTAACTCCTGCACACGGCTGATCTTGTACGGATAGAAGTTGATAATCTTTCGTAAGATTTTCCATACCGTACTGTAAGGCATATCCATATTCCGAGCTAATCCACGAGCGCTAGAGGTGGCAGCAATATTGTCTGGTACTCTGACGACAATCGCCGTGGCAACTGCTTCGATTGTATCCTGTGGTACAGGTTTTCGTCCTCTGCCTGACTGAACCTTCAGAGAACCTGTTTTCTGAAACGTCGCAACCATTGCTTTTAGCCCATTAACTGACACAGGACCGTTACCTTTACGCATTTTTTTGTGCGTTCTAAAAGCACGAAGAGCGGCTGACGCGTTGCACTGGTTGAGGTAAAAGAATTTGACCAGTAACGCACGCTCGACTAAAGAAGGAGACATTGCACATAAACCTTCAATCCGATTGATTCGAAACGTAACACATTGCCTTTTAAAACCCACTGTGCCAATGGATGTAACGTGAAATTTGAATAAAGAACTTCTTCTGCTCAGCGTACGTGATATTGCAAATCACGAGACTTAAAACCCACTGTGCCAATGGATGTAACGTGAAATTTGAATAAAGAACTTCTTCTTCTGCTCAGCGTACGTGATATTGCAGATCACGAGACTTTATCGGTGTTTATGTAGATTTTACGCTTTTTTAAAAGTGTTGCCATATTGCACTTGAACTAAATAAGAAAAACTGCATAATAAAAGGTAATTTTATTCCGTATTAATTTGCATTTGTTACCACTCTATTTTCTATTACACAGCGCCAAATATTCCCCTAGCGGTGACTTTTGGAACTAATTTATTTTTTCGCGGAATCCTTCGTCCCCCGTCTTCTTTAATCTTCCTACAAAATGTGGCGTCATTCTCGCAAATAGATCGCGCTACAGAACACTGTGAGCACTGTCAGTTTAATTATGGCCACCCGGTACATACATACTTAAATATATATATATATATTTACTTCGTCTTTCTCTTTCTGGGTATTCCACGTTATACTCCGAAGAGGTTTCAGGGATTTCCCTTAAACAACAAGTGCGTTCAGTGAACTATTAAAATTTACATGAGATCTCTTTTCTTTCACTAAGTCCTATAATTCCTAACTTCTAGTATTTCTTCATTACAAACTAAATATCTGTTATTCTCCGAAAGGATTAGAACTAGTTGTTATTATCCAGAGCAGTGATGCAATAATCGGGCTCTTGAATAATAAAGGGAGGTTTCTTTGTTGTATGAATTAGTTTTGGTGCTGTTCTGATTTAATAAACTGAATCCGGCCGAGTTATGCTTCTGATTATTCTGATGGAATATTCAGTTTTGTTGTATTAGACCCAAATTATTGTTCCCAAATACGGTAATTACAAACTTAAATGCATATACCTTAAAGTCAGTTGTAGCGATTATTAAAAATTATAACGAGAAAAGATCAATAGTCTGTTTCCCTTCGTAATTTCTATTCAGTTTTAAATTATTAACCCACAATTAATAAACTTCATTGCTTATATTCTGATAGCATCAGAATCGGAAATGTATTAATAGATTCAGCTCTTTGTATTTCCATTGTCTGAGGTGTCGATCTAAAATATTCCTTAGCTAATGTATGTGCGCAGGCTATGTATGTACGCAGTCAGAAATCTATTGAGTCGAAACTGCTATGCCACTCTGCTCAAGGTACATGCACTTAGCCTGACATGTGTTAAAGCCAATCTCAAGTACGAGTATATCTGTTGATGTGTATATCCTCTCTAGATCTGAGTTCTATATTAGGAGTATGTAAAATAAATCCTTTTGCACCGGGAAACGGAACAGTAACTCAAAACCATTCAGTATAGGATTATATTTAAAGAGGTTCATATGTTACATAAACAAACACACGCATATATATATATATGTGTGTGTGTGTGTGTGTGTGTGTGTGTCTGTGTATGTATATATATATATATGCATGTATGTATGTATACAGATGGTGGACAAAATAATACGAACACCTGTGAAATAATGGAAAATATTTACTAATAGGGGGTTGGACCACCCTTTGATTGAAGTACGGATTTAATGCGACGTGGGATAGATGCATAAAGGTCATGGACAATGCTTAAAGGAATATTAAGCCATTCCTCCTGCAGAGCGGTCTCTAATTCCGAAATTCCGGATGGAGGTGGAAATCGGGAACGAAGTTTAGACTCCAAATATTGGCATAAATGTTCAATAATACTCAAGTCCGGAGACTGAGGGGGGCCAGGTGAGATATTCAACTGCATCGTCATGCTCTTCGCATTAGTTGCTGTCACCAAGGGTTTATGAATTGCCACTCTGCCATAAATTTTCGCAGCATGAAGTTCCCTTTTGACAGTTTTTGTTGAAACGGGGTCCTGGAGATGACTGTCCATTTCGGATGTTATCTCGGATAACGATTGCTTGGGCTTTCGGGATACTATACGCTTCAAGACCAGGCTATCCCTATCAGCAAGCTTGGACTTTCAGCCACTGTTGTGCTTTGAAGACCTCGTCTTACCCTCTTTCGTATACGCTGTCATAACGGCTGATACCGTACTTCTGGCAAACCCCAAAAGGTTTGCTGTTTCCGTAACCGATGCTCCACTTAAACGCGTTCCAACTATCATTCCTCTTTGGAACTCTGACAGTTCTGACATTTCAACTTATCACAGACAGTTCGATAGAAGCATGCAACGTAGGTGACTGCTGTTGAGAGACTGATACCTTCCTCTTCACGCTCACTAGGTGGTAGACTTCTGTTGCAGGTGGCGCGGCTGTAGTGCAAGTGTGGAATACGTCATACTTTTGCACAGGTGTTCGTATTATTTTGTACTCCATCTGTACATATATATATATATATATATATATATATATATATATATATATATATATATACAAATGGTAACATCATATATATATACTTTTTCGCGTTACCCAAACCAACCAACCAACCATATATATATATATATATATATATATATATATATACAAATGGTAACATCATATATATATATATATATATACTATATATATATATATATATATGGGCGCGGGGTTGGAGTAAAACATCCACAACATAAACTAACTAGAAACCATCGTAATTAACAAAAACAATTACATTTATTAAGAAAGAATTGAAAGAAAAACGTAGTCCGTCCACGACGGAATCCAAAGCGGGAGTCTTAATGTTCTCCCCAAAACAGAGTAGAGGGGTCGTGATAATGTTCGTGCTAGCGGCGCCCTCTTGCGCCAGACATAATATGCGTTTACAAATAACATTTCATGAAGTTTAAAGTTTATAGTTAAGAGTTCAGTTCTGCTTTCTACAAATCGGCCATCCTAGCTGTCATGCGGCCTCGGATGACATTAAGCAATAGGCACTGACAATCTCTGAAAAAGAAATAAAATGGAACACAGTTACAA
The DNA here is from genome assembly GCA_907164885.2 of Dolomedes plantarius. Taxonomy (NCBI): domain Eukaryota; kingdom Metazoa; phylum Arthropoda; class Arachnida; order Araneae; family Dolomedidae; genus Dolomedes; species Dolomedes plantarius. The sequence goes on from OU015493.1 coordinate 114,892,187, forward strand.
AACACGGGACCATGCAGGGGATACGCCGGTGCGGACATCGGATGGCGGGATACCTTTTCAGTCGTCTGAATCGGGGTAGCGGGGATGTCATGCAAGTCGTCTAAATCAGGATAGTAGGGATGCCCTGGCTTCGTGTCGGCAGCAGAAGACGTGATGTTAGGACGTTCATGTTGTTCGAATTTGATGACACCGCACTGGTCGTGGGACTTGACATTGGTCACTTTGTAGGGACCTAGGAATTTCGGTCGTAATTTCATTCTTGTTCCGTACCACGTAGGCTTGATTGCACGTGATTTTCTTGTCTTGTACTTGCATGATTTTTTCCTTTTCTTAAAGGATTTCTGGTTTTCGTCTTGAATCTTACGGATATTCTTTCTTTCTTCTTCCTTCATTTTTTCTCTCTTTTTCATCGTCGCGTTAAGGTACTCTTCTTCTAAGACTTCTTTCACTCGTATGTCTGTTATGCCTTTTAGTTTCACGCCTGACAACAGTTCGAATGGTGTGAATTTAGTACTTCGAGAAGCGGTACTGTTCATTATTCGTTGAACCATAGACACGTATTTGTACCATTTTGTTGGATAGGAAATTGAAAGTTTAGAGAGTATAGGAATTAAAGTTTCATGCATCCTTTCAACTTGACCGTTACCAAGGGGAATTCCTGCTGTAATTTTAATATTCTCTATTTCTTCTTCTACGCAATAGGTCTCAAAATCATTCGAAGTAAATGCGCTTCCTCTGTCACTGATAATTCGTGAAGGATTTCCAAAGGTAGTTTGTTGCAGCTTTAACTTTTCTATCGCGTCGCGTGACGATGTCGATTTAACTGGGTATAACCATACAAATTTCGTAAAGGCATCGACAACAGTGAAAATATGTTGATAATTCTTGTTCGTAGAAGGCATAGGACCTATAAAGTCAATGTGATACGTGCTCAAAGGTGAATTTTCTTTTGGGATAGGATTAAGTAAACCTTCTCCTTTGCCACGTTTTCTGTTACATAGGATACATTCTACGCAGTTGGCAATGACGTTATCAATTTGTTTTCTGGCATTACGTATGTAATAATTTTGATTTAAAACGTCTTCGGTCTTGGATGATGCAAAATGATTTTTATTATGAATTCGCTTGATTATTTCTTTTTCCATTTCTTGAGGCACCATTAAAAGTTCTCTTCCATTTTTATACTTATATAAAATTCCATTTTTGACAAAATGTTCTTCATCATTTCCCTTTTCTATCAAGGTTTTAATCGTTTCAATATTTTCGTCTCGTTTTTGGGCAGCTTTAATTTTGGCGGTTATATCGTCGTCTAAAATTATCTTCTTAGAAATATCTACGGTTTCAGTTTTGTTTGGCGTATATGTAGATACAGGTTTAAAAATAGTGTCTCTTCTTTGCTTATCGTTATTGTGATTTAAATCTAATTCGTTAGTAACAAAGTTGGGTAAATTTTCTATCAACAATAAAAAGTTATTCGTGTTGGAGGGCTTCTGAATAATTAAGGAATCTTTTTTCAAAATAACGTCAGCTAAATCTAACAGAGGGGTACCAATAATAAGGTCAAAAGTCATTGCTCCGTCCGGGACAACGTGCAACAGCAATTTGAAGGAGTGACCGTTGATTTCCACGCTATGCATAAAAGAACCCTTGGTAAGCACATTCTTAGAGCCTAGTCCGACTAGATTTATGGCGGGGGGAGAAACAGCTGGGAGACACAGTCTTTCATAGCAAGCGGATCGTATTACATGCAAACTGGAACCACTGTCGAAAATACCCGTCAGCTCATTATCGTTCAACCTGACGCTTATCTGTACAAGAGAATTTTTCTCTTCGCGAACACGGCAACTGATATTCATGGCTTGACTTTCAGGGGTTTTATTATTTTTCACCGGACAGTTAGCAGAAACGTGGTCATTCGTAAATTGGTTACAATTAAAGCATTTTCTTCCGCGGTCTTTAAATGGGCAGACACTATGATTTTTATCGCCGCAGTTTTTACAACGCTGAAAGCGGGGAGACACGTCTGAAAGAGGGGTGAAATGTTTTTTCTTTTTTGTTGTTTGTGGTTCAGATGGAATCGTAGTATGATTTCGTATTTTTTCGTAAATACCTAATTTTTCCTTAAACTCTTTTAAATTTTTCGCACCGTAAAGAATTACTTTGTTAGACGGTTTATCGGGAATACCATCTATAACATATTGAATTAGGGATTATGTTTCGATGTTACCTCTGCTTGCTAGTTCTTTCATGACCAGAAAATATTCTTGCAGAGATTCTTCGTTGTTTAAATGACGTTTCGTCAACATTTTATGGAGTTGGGCGCTTGTGCACTTCGAGGCAAATTCTTGTTCAAGAGCTGATTTAAGCTTAGCCCACGAAGTTAAGCCAGATTCACCTTGAATAAAGAGTTTCGCTAATCCAGTTAATGATCGTTTCGCGAATATTAATTTTTGAAGATCATTCCATGCGCAAATACTCGCCGTTTCTTCAAAATCGGTTATCCACTTTTCGATGGAATAATTATCTTTCCCGTCAAACTTTCTCAAACTGTCTTCGATATCATGATAGGAAATAGTAAATTTAGAAAATTTATCTACTGATGGTTCTACACGGGTTAATTCGCTAACTTCGCTACGAATTTCTTCGTTCACGTGTTCATCGTCGCTATCAGATTCAAAATTATCATTTTTAAGCGTTTCAATATCTAATAGGCTATCGAGAATTCGAGTAGCAAGAACAGTTTCATTTCCGTCACAAACAATACATAAAATATTGCAAATTGTAATTAAATTAGCAAGCCTAACGTTTTTCACAGCAAAAGTTAATTTCTTCTCATAATGTTCGTCGTTTTTCTGGTAGTCAAAGCCAGAAAATTCTCGTAACCGTTTCCGGTTTAATCGGTCACCTTCAGTTTCATAAACAAAATTATGCAAACATTTTATAGATTTAACAGAAGCAGACTTCAAGTTTGCTTTGATTCGGGGAATATCAGCTAATTTCATTTTTTCCATTTAGAGTCTTTAATCGTAGCAAAAATCGTAATTAATCGTAAATCGTATAAATAGAATTATCGTAATTAGCCGTAATTCGAAGAAACAAAACAGTCACTATCGTAATTCATAAATATAGTCTTACTTTAGTTCGGAGTCCGTTGCATCGTAATGCGTTGATGGAGATTCGCGTCGTGTTCTCGTAGATTTCTTTCTAATTCATATCTAATACCTCTTCTGACACCATCTTCTGTGGGCGCGGGGTTGGAGTAAAACATCCACAACATAAACTAACTAGAATCCATCGTAAATAACAAAAACAATTACATTTATTAAGAAAGAATTGAAAGAAAAACGTAGTCCGTCCACGACGGAATCCAAAGCGGGAGTCTTAATGTTCTCCCCAAAACAGAGTAGAGGGGTCGTGATAATGTTCGTGCTAGCGGCGCCCTCTTGCGCCAGACATAATATGCGTTTACAAATAACATTTCATGAAGTTTAAAGTTCATAGTTAAGAGTTCAGTTCTGCTTTCTACATATATATATATATATATATATATATATATATATATATATATATATATGTATGTGTATGCGTGTGTGTGTGTGTTAATTTGTCCGAATTTTAAAACGTTTTATGAACAAAGACGTAAAAAAACTTAAGAAAATTACGATTTACGTTAAATATTCTGATTTTTTAAATAACTATGCTGACCTCAGTAAATCAACTATGAAATTTAATTCATATTTCTATACATTGTGTTTAGTGCAGCAGATTCGATAAATAGAATCTTACATATGATTTTGCCACTACTTCGTTCTGAATTTGCCTTCTATTTGTTTTGCAAAATTCGTTTCATCACCGTGGTTAAATAAATGATGAATTTTTCCTCCTCTGACGTCAAACTTCATCTCTCAGAATATTTAGCTTTCTCCCTAAATACTACCCACGCATTTCCCGGAGGATTCTTAATATATTCATCTCCTAGTATCGAAGGTAATAACATCCTAGAATCAAATCTTTATTAATCTATCAACTGCCATCAATAGCTTATTTTCTAAGAAGACATCATTCGTTCACATTACTTGCTTTATTTTTATATCCTCAGTGAATATATTATAAAATTAGCCACACTGATGATAATACATGACAGACTTAATTCAGAATATCGATTGTTTTAAATTCGATTGTTATCGAATTTTTATTATTTCTATAAAAGACAGAAGATGTATCATGAATCCTTTAATAAGGATATGTGTTTTTCTCCATATAATTTTATACAATAGGGCTTATTCTTGTTATTTTGTATGAAAGACCTATTTTATGAGGGTAGTATATCTTAGTGAATTATTGCCCAAACCAATTGCTGATATGAGATTTTCTAATTTGAAATGCATTACATGTGGAAGACATTAAACAAATGCTCACTGCTTCTTAAATTCTTCGCACCTTAGCTCGCTATAATCTCGTTTCGAATCTGGATCCGAAGAGAAGGCCGTCACGAAACCACATTTGGCACCAAGAGCTCACCAAGTGAAAACAATAATGATGACTTCCTTTATCGGTGCAGAGTAGGGCATCAGTGCTTTATTTAGGTTTTTGTCTTCATGAAACATTTTCTTTATAACTTTTGAAGCAGATAAGTCACTATTGTTTAACTTTTCTGTTTCATTCTTATGGAATTCTTAGCTCCTTTGCTTAGTGCTATACAGTAAACTGTAAGTTTTTTAATCAGAATAAATGAGTATTCTGACACCCTAACCCATAGATTGATTATTGGAACATTTTGCAGATTTGAGTAATCTCATTTTATGAATATAAAGCAAGAAAACCATACATAGGGATACCTTTCAGTTTTTAAACTAGTAAAATATGTGATATTTTTAAATGAAACAACGTTTCGCAATCAGAACATTGAACACTAAACATCAAAAATTGATTTTAAGAACTAAAATTCGCTATATTGGCTTTGAAAGAGAAATCGATTTTCTCAGTTGCCCTTTATATAAATTTTATCCGTTTTATTAAAGCCTGTATTATTGCGATCTGTGCTACAAATATAGCTGAAACTTCTTAGGTTAAAGCTTTTAAGGAACAACGAAATAAAATTGTCATCAATTTGGGCTTCTTTTTTAGTCTGTTAGAAAACTGGGCGAATTTGGTTGCATCCATCGAATGGCCTTTTTAATTAAATTTCCGTTATGAAATTATCAGAACATTGAAAAATACACATAAAAAGATACAAAACAGAGTTTATAATGTATACCTACTTTTTTTCCTTCTTTGACGTAAGTGCTTAATCTTGAAATGTTATAAAGTTTTCTCGTAGTCAGAAGTATTCATTAAAATCTTTAGATATTCGATACAATTAAGAGAACAAAGGCGTTTAAAGATCAGTCAAAGGCGTTGTGTTAAACGTCATTTTTGAAATGTTTTAAATTAAATATTCGTTTCAGTTTATTCTTAAGAGTAATCTGAAAGCACTAGATGGAGAATGATATTTTTCTTTTAATAAGCTATTCATAGACATTTCACGTAATATTCGTAAGAAATCTTATTAAATAATTTTTTAAATATGTATACCGTAAATGTATTCTCCAAATTATTACTAATCAATATTTTTCGTTTAATGTCCCTATGATACAGTGACATTTTTTAGTTTTTTAATTGAACTAAAACCCAGGAAAAAACACAGAAAGTGGTAGAGATGGATATACCTAGGTATACTAAACACGTGGTTATATATATTAGTAAAAATAGGATTTCTCATCATTAATACTTATTTTTAAGTACTAATATTTCAGGGGGATGTCCTGTAATATTTCGTCAAGTCCTCTTACTCTTTTCAGCCTAACGATGGCCGAATGACTAGGGCGCTGGCTTTCGGTCCCAGAGTCTATGTGTACGACTCTTGGCATGGACGTTTGTAGTCGTTTGGAATCGGCTTTAAGAAGTAGGTCCCGGTCTAATTATCCCTCCTGTACCAAAAAATGACCGTAGCGCTCCAAACCAAACCAAATCTCCTACTCTTTTAAAGAAACCAGGACTTCAATGGTAAAAATCTTTATTTACTTCCAATTAACGTCGGAAAACTCTTTTAACCCTTCAGCGGGCATGCCAATTTTTGGTACCCCAGCAGGCGCGCGGAGCACAAAGTGCAATGTCTCTTTCAACCTTGATTATTCCTTTAGTAATAAACTTTTTTTTCAAATTGAAAACAATAATTCTGCGTTTTATGACAAGATATAAAATATTGATAATACTGAGATATATTTATAATTAAATGCCAGAGAATGCAGATACAGTCGCCTTATTTCAAAACTGTCCGATTTGTTGGAACTAAGGAAAACTCGCGAATGGATTTCTATTATGTCCAAAAACCTAAAAAACAATGAGATTATCAATCTTCGTGATATGCGGGATACCGTGTAATAGCTGCCCATCTATATATATAAAACGCGTAGGTATGCGGCACAAAAATCGGCGATATTTCTACAGTCCGAATGGCAACGGCTGGAACTACCAGATGTAAACATTAGCGGCCAACCGCGTGTGTGTAGCGGTACGACGATAGCACGTAATTTGGTGCAATTTAATTGCTGTATTTTACACGTGAATAATTTTAATTCACAAGATAATTTATTCTTTTGACAAAATATGTTTAGACCTATCAAATCCAGTGTTTAGTCCTGGACAGTTGTATGTAGGTTTATCTAGAGTCCGTTCTTTTGATTCTGTCACTGTAGTATCTCCTATTTTTGAAATACTCAACTGTGTATATCAAGAAGTTTGAGGAATACCATAGTAAAATATTAATAATTGCATTATAATATCTTAATAGTAATATTAAGTAAGAGTAATTGTCTACACTCTTTTTAGTAGTACTTGCTGAATTTTTACTCCATTTTATAAGTTAAAAAATTTTCCCAACAATTTTTAATTTGGTATGATTAAGTGTAGATATCTGAATTGTGAACAATAATACATATAGAGAGTGATGTAATCCACACTATATTTTAGTACTTGCTGAATTTTTTACTCCTTTTTTAGTGAAAAAATTTGTCTGTAACAATTTCTTATTTGATGCAATGATAAAGTGTAGATATCTTAATTTTGAAAAATATTACATACATAGAGGAATGTAATTTTTAAAATCTTTGTTGTTGGGTTTCTCAGTCTTATCTTTAACTCTGTTCTGAAGTAATGGAAATTAATTTTTTTTTAAATCCCGATGTTTTAGAATCAGCCTTATAGAGAATTTTGCAATGATTATAAATTTTTTGCCTGAGATCACACTACCACTTAACAACGTATATTTATGATGACAGGTAATAGTAACATTCCTTACATACGTTTCTTTCAGTTGAGTTGTTTTGCAAAAGAAAATATAATACTAAAAGCGACCATGCTGGTCGCGCAGCGACTAGTTTGATAGATTACATGAACTCCTGTTTTTGTCGTATTGTAATCCAGTATAATCGCTCGTTTACGACGGTTAAATCCCGACTACCAATGAATGGAAAGGAATACAAGGGTCAGAAAATCAGACCTGTCTGAGAAAGAGTGTAGCTATAAATAGAAACTGCTTAGAACATTCAAACCTTACGTGTAAAAACAAACCATTCAAAATTACGAAAATGTTGCATTTTGTACACGGGCGCGTCCGCTGAAGGGTTAAAGCTGTACTATAATCAAGACAGCGACAGATCATTCACATATATGATAAATTTGTATGCCTCAAAAGAGTTGCAACAGCAACGCACAAACTAGTCAAATGGTAATGGAAAATATTTTAACAAGACTTATTTCTTACCATCCCGAACTTCCATTCCTTTATCTGACTCTTCATGTAATGACGCTAAAATCAGCATTCATGATCGTCATGGTGTTACCGACAAAAAAATACTAGAAACCAAATACTTCACTATTACAAATTTAATATCTCTTACCTATGCTTCTGGAACTGTTATACAGTCTGCTATAGCAGTGGTTTGAAAAGCCTGGGGACATATTCCCTTCACACACATTCCAGTTAGACAGACATCAGTGGTCCTGGTGTTTTTCAAAAACTATTTTTTCTGGCCGTGCGAAGTGCTGGGTACGCCCTCTCGCGGTCTATACGATATATTGTTTATTTATTAGGGGATGGTTCCGTTACATGAAATACGCTCACACTTGCTCGTTTTTTCTTTTTTTTTACATATAAACGGGAAGGATTTTTTTTTCTTTTATCACTCGAGCAGGATACAACTTGGAAAAGTTTGCGCTATTTGTTAGGAAATAATATCGAGGCAGGAGATTTCCAGTTTATTGCAATATATATAAATCTTTATCACAATGTATTTAACTCTCTATCTAACCACTTTGTTTCAACGTCAGTTAATTATCTGAAAGCAATTAAAAGAATACGGCTCAATTAGCGCTGAATTTATACGAATACGGTGTTACTGGTACGATTAGAAACTTGATACAGTAAGTAAATTTAAAATCGGGCAAAGTGTTATCAATTTAGAAGGATTTAATTATTGATTTCTTAGCTAATCATTATTAAATTTAGCCGAAAGGCAGCCGTTAATTTAAAATTGCATAGCTGTCATCTATCCACAGAGGAACCTTTTGTTTACGGCAAAACTATTTTATCTTTTGAAAGTCACTAATGCAGTGTGTAGTCATTACAGAAATGCGACTATAGTTTTCTAAATTAAGGGAGGAAATCCATTTTAGATACGTTTTAAACGTGGTAAATCAATCCAATCTCTCAGAAAATTAATATATCTGAGTAATTTCTATTATCCGAATTTTTATTCCGAATTTTTATTATTTGAATCCGAATTTTTATTATTTGTAACATAAAATTATTGAAATTTGTTATTAAAGTATTTTACAATAAACCTTTATTTCGGGATAATGTTAGAATTAGATCGAATACTTTTTAAACTATAGAGCATTCCAATAGTAACAATGGATAACGGAAGTATCGTGTATGAATATAGACTTTAAGAGATCATACAAAGATGCGATGATAAAGGAGAGCTGTGACCACTACCATAGATAATCCAACAAAATATTAAGATATGTATTTTTTCAAATAGTCTATACATATGGCTGTTACTCTCGTTAAAAAAGTTTTACATAAATACAGGGCCCGATTTAGAAAATTCTGGACTATAGGCACAAATTGAGAAGGGGGCCCCCTACTACTGATGTGGCCATAAAATTTCCAAAATTGACACACAAAAAAAAATAATGTTAAAGTACCATTTTACCAAGAATTGGTTATTTGAAGCATAGAAGCCTAGAACATTATCATATAACAAAAAGCAATAGAACATATTAACTTCAACATTATAACACCAATACAATGCAACCAGAAAAACTTATTAATCCCTTATATACACTATAACATATATATGATAAACTATACATATAACTGTAGATATGATGAACCAATCAATCAAATTTGAAAGGAAATTTTTTAAAAAATCGTTTTAAAAAAGGTAAAATTTAAAAAAAAATTGAATTGGGAATTTTTTCTTTTAAAATAAAAATTTTGGGGGGCCCCTAACATTCGGGGGCCCCTAGGCCCGGGCCTACAGGGCCTAATGGAAAATCAGGGCCTGCATAAATACTTTTAAAGAGACATTTTTTCTTATTTTACGTCAATTATTCCCGTAGTTTTCACATTAGATTAGACATTTCTATTTTTCTTTGTATATATTTTGTGTAACCATAGTGTGTGCAACCATTCCAATAACGACGAGTGATATTTTTGTTTTGAAAAATTTTGGGTTTTTAGTAAGATTCGGATGATTATTCTCAAGCAATATATATATATATATATATATATATATATATATATATATATATATATATATATATATATATATATATATATATATATATATATATATATATTATACAGGGTGTCCCAGTTAAACGTTTCAGAACTTCTACGAGGGGTAGGGTGCATCCTGATGATTCGAAATCATATAGCAATGTAGGGTCGGAAATGCTTTCCTAAAGCGGTGATGTACACAGAGAACCATAAAGAAAGAGACCGTAAGTGGATAATCGTTTTAATAATAAATGTACAAAAACAAGAGCTACAGATGTCAAAGTAAGTGTTCGCAGTTTTTTTCACCGACTGCAATTCAGACCTCACATCTCCGGCGCATGGAATTCCGAACATTCTGGAATAATCCAGGCTCATCTCGAATTTTTCCGGCCGCTACTGCGATTCTTGCAACCAGCTTCTCAACATTGTCAACGGGGGTGTCATAAACTCGTGTTTTCATATGTCCCCATAACTAAAAATCAAGACATGATAGGTCTGGTGAACGAGCAGGCCAACGCACGAAACCACCACGTCCGATCCACTGTTGGCCAAATCTGACGTCTAGGTAGTTATGGCGGTTGCCCCACTACAATCTTCAGCTCCGTACACCAAATGCATGTCGGATAACTCTGCGTTCATATAATTATCTATCCTACTAACTCTGAGTCCTTGTGCGAAATGACGATTCCCTGCACGAACGCTCGGAACATTCCCGCAATGCCATCTACCGCTTCAGGAAAGCATTTCCGATCCCACACATATATATATATATATATATATATATATATATATATATATATATATATATACAGTAAAAACTGTTTATGAGAACACCGGTTATATGAACATATCGCTTAAAAGAACGGAATTAGTAGTTCCCGGCCAATTCTCATGTGTAATGATGGATATAAAATGCGGTTATAATAACATCTGTAACATTCTTGTCCAAAATCATCTCGGGGTTTTTAAAGTTTAAAATAAAGTGAAGACCGCATACTAAGAATGCAAAAAATTGACATTTAAACACACGAACATTTATTTACAGGACAACATAGAACGCTCTACATGCTGATACAAAAGTAACGTATTAACACACGAACGAACAACGGAAAACATAGTCACGTGACATAGCAGGTGCTGAAACGAAGAGTCTATTTGTGTGTGGGGGAGGGGAGAAAACAGTCCGTTACAGTCTTCCCCTCAAGATGTATAAGATGTCCTCATCATACATTTTGCTTCTCGGGGCGGCTGTTTCCCGGTTGGCACAGCATGTCCCTGTAGTCTCTTTCGGGGAATGAATTTTGGAGTTGCTTTGCTGAATTTGTTGACCTAGGGCTGTCTTCGGTCGTTCTCTGCTCCGGATTGGATGCATGGGAGCAAGGTCTTGTCCTTCATATGGTCTCAGAGCAGAAACATGGTAGTTGCCTATGGGAGAAAGAGGATTATCGGAAGCAGCTAATGTATAAGATACTGGTGATCTCTGTGATAGAATTGTAAAAGGGCCATCCCGCCTTGGCATGAACTTGGAAGTTCGGTTTTTGTCAGAGTTACTATGGGGGTGAGTTGTAACCCACACTTTGTCACCTTGTTTGATGGAAGGAGCCTTTGTAAATCTTTTGTCTGCATAATGTTTATGATGGTTTTGCTGTTCCTCTATTCGATTTCTAACTTGTTTAATGTTATTGGCGAATATCTTTAAATACGGAGTAATCTCAGGAATGAAATTATCATTCTCGACAACATTTCGAAAATCATGTACAATATCGTCGGTAGTACGTAGCTCTCGACCAAACATGAGATATGCAGCAGTCTGCCCTGTGGAATCACATTTTGCTGTGTTAAGGGCAAATCTAATGATTGGTAGCTTTTTACTCCAGGTATTATGGTCATCCCCAACTAACATCGATAAACGAGGCTTAAGATTCCTATTCTTCCTTCCAACAGGATTTGCCTGTGGATGATAAATTGGGGTTAAATGTTTGATGCTGTACTGGGTTTTTTTATGTCCAAAAGATAACATACTTGCTGCATTATAGTAGCACTAACAAACTGAGGTCCGTTGTCGCTTATTACCCGTGTAGGTAAACCATATCTCAGAAATACTTCTTCTATTAGAATGATGGCACACTCTTTAGCTGTTGCAGGGATTAATGCAAATTGTTCTACCCACTTGGTGGCACTGTCTTCTATGATAAAGATCCAATTCTTCTGATTACTCTTTGATAAAGGCCCAAACAGATCTATTGAAAGGGTCTCAAACCGTTGACTATAGATCGGAGTTTGTAACAATTCAAATGGTTTCTGGTTACTAGGTTTATAACGACAACAATCAGGGCACTTCTTCATATATTCAGTAATATATCTACGCAAACAAGTCCAGTAGTACCGCTTTGAAATTCTATCGTAGATTCCTTTGATTCCGTAATGTCCGGCTGATGGGGCATCATGGTGCTCTTTCAGCACTCTTTCTCGTTCTTGAATCGGGACCACTAACTGGGCTTCTTCTGTATCTGCCTCGGGAGAATATCTATATAATACTCCTTGAATCATTAGGTAATCTCGGTCACTCCAATTGGCGAAATTCTCATCTTTATCGAGGCTTTCTAAAGATTCTATAATTTTCCTAACATCTTCGTCTTTTAATTGCTCTTCACGAATTTATTTTGCACTTCGTGCAGGGATATCTATAGAAATAGTACAAATTTCACAAGTTTCTGCATCATGCGGCGGAACTGCGACCGGAGGATTATCCCTTGTATCAATGTAGTGTTTGACTTTGGGAGTCGTTTCTTCCCCTGGTTGAAAGACATCTTCAAAATGACCTAACAATTCGTTTAATTCTTATCTTTGTTCATTGGATAGATTTTCCCCTTCATTTTCTCTTAACAGCAACGTGTTGACTTCCACAGCACTTTTAGAACACTCAGGTGGTCTGAAATCATCATCATCAAATCTAAATTTCTGCTTCGGATTGTCGTGGTAATACCATCTATGATTTGGAAGATCTAAAACAATCCCAGCACTACGCAAAAAAATCAGTTCCTAACAATGTTCTGTTATCTTTTGCTGTAGGTAATACAAATAAGTTAAGTTCGAAAGATCGTCCTTCAATTTCAATTTCTACTTGGCCAGTATAAACTTCTGTTTCCCTTTGGATACCATCGGCGAGGATTACATTCAAGCTAATTTTCTCAAATTCTACTCCTCGTTCTCTCAAGAGGTGATATAAGATTTCACCAGCTATAGTGTGGCTGGCTCCTGTGTCAGCACACACAATGCCATTTATTCCGTTGATTTTAACTTTCAACAAAGTCGACTGGGGTTCCTCGACAGAGAATGTCCGAAGGTGGATAGCTCTGAATTCAGCTCCTTCTTTTCTAGAAGAGGGAGAGCAGGTCGGGCACTTAGCCTTAATGAAGCCTGGTTTCCCACAGCCATAACAGCTAACAACTGGTCGATCTTCAGCTTTTACAGTGTGTCTAGGTGGCACATTTCTAGGATTTTGAGGATTAATTTTATTACCCTTGCGAACGTCTCGTTGAAAAAATTTTGGGTTTTCCTTACTAACGTTTCTATTTTTCATATGTCTAACTTCTTCATGTAAATCTAATTTATCTTTAAGTTCAAGAGGATTGTTCCACTCGCTCCAGTGATATAGAAAGTGATCTTTGTAATCTGGAGGGGCTTTCTTTTTAATTTGATCAGCCACTATCAAATCCTTTAATTCTTCGAACGTCGAGATTTCTGATTCCTTAAGCCACCCATCGAAATAATTCTGTATATCGAAGTAAAAATCTCGCCAGGTACTTTCTGGATTTTTCCGGCATTGAACAAACAGTTGCCGAAATTTCTCCGCACTTAATTTGAAACGTTTTAGGAGATTCCGTTTAACTTTCTCATAATTCTGAGCATCCTCAGTAGATTCCTTTGTTATTAATTTAGCAACATGGGTTGGACCAACAAGATAGACTACCCATTTTGAAACTGGTACGTGTAAAAATTTTAACTGTTTCTCAAAAAAATCCAGAAATAAACTCATATCAGTTGTTTTCGGATCAAAGTGAGACGCATGTCTGCGTCTAAGAAAGAAGACACCGCTGCAGACTCCGTTCTACCAGAGGCAATATTGGATTGTAACTTTAAATTCTCTAATTCAAACAACCGCTCGTTTTCTTTCTCTTTCATTTCATCCTGTCTTTTTTTCTCTAACAATTCATCCTGACGTTTTTTCTCTAACAATTCATTCTGATATGTTTTCTCTCGCCCTTCCCTAAAAGCTTGAAGACGTCCCTCAATCAATCCTTCATCGTATTCCGAGCTCTTTTTAATGTGTGAAATCAACGAAATGCTTATTTTACCCGTATGATCTATCCCTAATTCTTCTGCAAGATGCGCCACCTCATGTGGCTGGGCTTTTTTAAGCCCAGCCACATGATATTTTTATGACATTTTTATGACATTTTATGACATCACCACATGACATTTTTATTTAAGAAAGCCATATTTAAAATTTAAATCAATGGATAATATTTTCTTAAGTGTATACCAAAACTATTAGAATCCTTACATATATGGGGTTCAACTTTATATATACATATATAAATCTCAGAGATCACCTTTTTATAAAATTTGCAACTTTTAAGAACAGTTTAATTCAAATATACATTCAACATTAAAACAGATCAAAGAAGATAAATAATACTTTAAATAGAAACAAGAGTTTAACTTCTTGAAATCAATTCAACAGTACGATTCTAAGAACATATAAAAATAACTTCAATATTTTCTAAACCATAAAATACTTATCGCAAATCGCATGACTATATATCTCTATTAATGGTATCTCAATGTATAATCTTAATGACAAATTCTAAACAGAATCGAAACAAGATAATTTATGTTAAATTACATTTCGATAACCATGAAATGAATTATGATTCGTTCAATCAATCAATATATATATATATATATATATATATATATATATATATATATATATATATATATATATATATATATATATATATATATATATATATATAATTGTTGATTATATATATATATATATATTTACTAACAACTGTTATATACTTGTTGTTAATACTTGTTGATTATATATATATATATATATATATATATATATATATATAATTGTGTGATTACTATGGACTTTTGAAAAGCATGAATATTTTTTTCAAAGTAGCCTTTTGCCTTTATAGACATTACATTAATATTTTTCTAAATAAGTGTGATTTGCTTATTTTAACTAAGCTCCGTCAATTAAAAATTGTTTTTCTTTCATTCCAATGTGTATAAGAATATGCTACTGTAAAATTTATATAATGAAAATCGCGAAATTCCACAAAATCAGTTGTTCTGTTATGGCATCTAAAAATTAGAAATACTTAGAATATGCATGTTTTCTGTCAAAATATCATATTTTGAATCTTTTATTTACAGAAAATATACATTATTTTAATATACTACAAAAGAAATTAACAAAAAATACAAATATAATCACTTTTTCATAAAAATATCCATTTTGAAGCCCTTTGCGGCACTTGAAAATATTTTAGTAGAGCAAAAATATTTTATATTCTTAATTTTGATTTTAAAAGACAACTTTTGAAAACTAGAGCATATTGAAATTCTGAAAAAAAAATTTTTGTTACACCGTGTTGTCAGAGTGTCTTTTAAGTGCCTAGTCCTTAAGTGCCTTTATGTGTACTATTTTTATGAAGTAAAACGTATTATATAATCCGTTTAGCAGGTCTCCTGACTAAAAAGAATGTTTAAATTACATATTTTGCTACTTTTTTGTACTACAAGTGTATTCAATTTCAAAATAATTGCGAAATTTGTCAAAAATTTAATAAAAATCAAAAGTTTGCCCTTCTTGCGCTAACTGAAAACATGCACCAATTATGCTAATATTTAATCTCCGTCTTTATTTTGTTAAAAGGCAACTTTTGAAAACTAGAGCATATTGAAATTCAAAAAAAAAAGTTTTTTTCGTTCCACCCTAAGGTACATTCGTAATAGCTACATAATTTTATTCACTTTTCTTTTTAACATTTTTAGAAGTATGTATTTGAAAATAGTTCAAAACTACATACTTATATGAAAATGAGCAGTGTGTTTTTCCTTGATTGAACTTGAATCTTTTCACCATTTGTTGAACGTCATGTTTCAGGTGTAAATAGAAATTATGTGACAATGAATTTGGTATTTCCAGCAGTTGTAAGTTATCTATTGGATATAAAAACTATGGATTATGAGAACCAGTTATTAAAGTCCCCTGGATGTTCTTATAAACGATTTTTAATATATATATATATATATATATATATATATATATATATATATATATATATATATATATATATATATATATATATATATATATATATATTATTTAAAATTAATGACAACTACATTTTAAATTATAGTATTCTGAATAAAGTTTGCGAAACTAATTTCGCTTTCTAATACTTGCATCAACTTGTTTTGACATATTCTCCCTTTCAGATCTGATGGTTGGAAAAAGATGCGATAATATTTTTCACCACATTCTCGATACTCAATCTGTTGCTAAGCAACTGATAAGTTAAGTAATGAACTCTATCACTCTTCACAAACAGCATTCCTTTTTTGTTATTCGACCAAAGATACAAATTTATTCTATTATCGTTTCTCGCGTCACGAAAATTTTTCTCTTCCCGCCGAAATAGATTCCTTCAGCATGAACATCCGAATCTTATTAAAATGGAAATAAACGCTTTATTCTGGCCTAGCGGATTTTCCTCGAAATATTTACATATTGAACTTTTAATGTGTGAGAGGCTAAACTGGTTATGACATTGCATATAAAGATAAAATATTAAAGGAGACCCCTCATAAGCCAGTAGGCTTAAGAAAACAGTGTGCATCTCCTACGTAACCAGGAGCCAAAATTTTCGCTCTTCAACATTGCATTCCCTACAAGAACTCTGGAGGAAAAATAATTCTAAATTTCTCCAATTGTTTCTCGTACTGACAAGGTACGATCAATCCAAGACACAAAGGAAACACTTAACGTCTTCCATGATCTGTATTCCAAGCAATTTTTCAATCTTCAAGCAATCTTACTTTTTCATATTCGAGTACCCTGGAGAAGTTTATGTTATTATGCACGTTTGCATTCCTATGTACTTGATATCACTGTAAATTTCCAATTACCCTTGTCCTCTTACCACTGCCAGATATACTGAAATTGTAGATGTAATGGAACATAGTACTATTATAGTGTATCATTCTTCCATAAGGCCAGCGATTGTGGGAAGGTACAAACCCTCTCCATGTCGCCCCTGGAGCGCCTCGGTCAAAATTGCGGTGGAACCAAGGGTCGGCCCTGGTTCAACTATACGGTGCCCCCATTGTACCAACGTCATAAAACCAACGTCTCTCGTGTATGTTTCTTCTCCGGCGAATGCAGAAAGACACTGATCCCACCACGTCAGTAAATATATAATATATATATATATATATATATATATATATATATATATATATATATATATATATATATATATATATATATATATATACATATATATATATATGTATATGTATATATATATATATATATATATATATATATATATATATATATAGAGAGAGAGAGAGAGAGAGATGTATGTATGTATGTATGTATATTAATTACTGTTAATTTAGAGTGCAATTCTAAACAAGCATAGAACTCTATTTTAAAAAATTAATTCAGTGTACAAACTGCCAAAACATAGCTAACTCTCCACTATTCCCATGTTTCGTAGAATGGTAAGGATTATTTAAAACACAATCTTGAATGCATCGCTGAAGCTGTTATCCGTATAAATTGCTTTGTTAAGCTCCTTATAATGATTAAAACTTAAGGTCGCATAGTTTCACAAATATCATACATCCCTCATGCTATGTTAAAATAACAGAAACTAATTAATCTCCCTTCTATCTCATTTTTTTGTGGTATCTAACAGGTTGCATTGATATTATAGGAATCATATTTAACATAACTAAACAAATAGTATGCTCTGAGAGTTGAAATACTAGAGAGAGCAGTTAAGCCTTATTTCGAAATACTTCGATAAAATTTGCATGTACTACATTTGACATCGTATTGAATTCTTCATTTTGGAACTGAAAATGATAACTAATCTCAATTTATTGAACATACATCAATAAATTAACTAAAGTCATTTTGAAATACACTGATCTATCATTCTGAAGTTCATGTTTCTCAATCAATACAATTGGACGGATCAAACGCATGAATCTACACACAGTTTAACCATTCTAAGAATTTTTCAAAGCATTTCCCCTTTTTATTAAGTTTTGTCTTACAATGTATGTCTGATAAACTTTTAGTAAAAAAGCATAAAAATTGTGCCTCTGGAGTCCAGAAATAGATGATTCCTGGGAAAAATAAAACCTTCAAAATTGAGATGTACCTCAGTTTTTTTAATAATTTCTGGTTTTTAAGCTATTTAAAATATTAAATCACCATAAAAAACAGGACAGACACTTGTAGAAAAAAATGCTCAAATCCCAGCGTTGTTGACCCATGAATTGTAGAATAAGAATGTGAATTTCGTTATTAAATGCAAATACAGGCTAAGATTTTTTGCAGTAAGGAAAAGGCTAAAGATGTAAGAGTAAGATCGAATATTTTCCCCATTTTTTTTCAGTAAAAGTGGTAACATTTCAGGATGGAAAATAAGAGCGGAGCGATAGCTAAATCTATTTCCGCTTTCCATTTCCTGATTTTATTTAAATCTTGAGTGTCGCGATATATTTTAAAAGATATGCTTAAACTACTATAATAATGCTTTTAAGTCGCTCAAAACCTCTGGATTGAAAATTTCTTTTAAAAATTGAAAATTTAATATCCGGTTAAAAAGAAACTTTAGGTACATAAAATTCATTTTTGTAATAAAGTTTATTAAAAATTGTACCAAAAGTATTACCTTATACGCAGCTTGAATTCTTAAAAGTGCAAAAATTTGACTGCTAGAGAAGGATTGGCCAATTTTGCTTTTACTTTACAAATGAATTTTTAACCTTTTACACGCCGCACTATGATCGAAAGGTAACACAAACTATTTATTGATAAAAATCACATTAAAACTCAAACATAAGAACTATGAGTACTTTTTTTTTCCAGAAAAAAATTTTTGTATATGATTTATAACATGTTCCCAAAAGGGAACATTGGCGGGAAACACTTAGATTTTCCACATGTTTTTATAAAATATGATTAACGACCCTTACATTCAAATTTCCATTTCTGTACCCAATTTTTAAATAGTTATAAGTAAATTTCTAAAAGTCATAGAGTAATAGTACAGGTTAAGCAGAAAAATAGTCGGAGTCCACCCCCCACCCCCCGTGGTCGGGGTCGATGGTGCTCAAGAGCTATACCACCTTAACTAGTCAAGAGGTGCAACGAAGCTTTCAAAAGAAAAAGTTTTCCCACTAAATTAAAAAAAAATTAATTTTACAGTTGATGAGCAAAAATTACTATATTTAAACAGTTTTACAATTATTTATTAGCATGTTAATCAAACAATTGAAAAACTGAGTAAAAATTCACAGCACAATAATAATATGAATGAAAATCTAAAAAATACAAGGAGAAAGAAAAAAAAACTACCGAAATTCTTTAAAATAAGAAAAAAAAACGAAAAATGATTTTTGTTCTTAGCTTTTTTGCTCTACGTGTTTTCTACTGTCCATCGTAGGTAGGAAAGTATTTCTCATGCAGTCTTTTCTCACACAAAATATTTTTTTCTAGTATTCGTTTGGAATACAACACAACATCCTTGTGCTGATGGCACAATAAAATGTGCATCTGATTGTCTCAAAGATTCATAGCAATGTGCGTGAAGTCCAGGAACAGAGTGGATTTTCAATTTCATGCGAAGCAAACACATAGTTGCTTCTCTCCTGAGATGCGATAGTTCTGCTGTTGTACCTTTGCGCAAATGTAAATGCAAAACCCATCCAGCAGCGACAGCCATGTTTAGCCCATTGCTAAATAGATTCCAATACCATTTTTTGTTTCTAAACATAGGTCGATATGATCCAAGAAGTCTGTCTAGTAAATCGATACCTCCCATCCCCTCATTATACATTTTTATCAGATGTGGCTGAGAAACATCAATTCTTTTTTTTTTTTGGTGCTTGACAAAATTGCTTGGTTTTACGATAGGCTCATGCGTCGAATAATTGGATGCTATAGTTACTACAGCACTGTCCAGCGACAAATATAAGCTTGATCATCACTTCGATACTCAAAATTTCCTCTTTGCCATTTTGAGGCTTCCTGTGGTGATTTGAGAAAGCATCTTCCTGTCCGAAATTCCCGAATCGTGCCAGTTGCTTTGAAACCCTTTTTCAGAAAACTCAGTAAACAGCTTGTGTGATGAGAAAAAGTTGTCAATGAAAATTTCATGCATCTCTGGATTTTCAACACTGGATAGAAGCTCCTACACAACTCTAGATCCAAGAGGAGAGTTTTCTATTTCTGAAATTTTTCCACTAAAGATTCTCATAGCATATGAATAGCCACTGTTGGAACACAACATCCATATTTTAAAACCAAACTATATTGGTTTACCCCGTATACACAATTTACCCGAATGATGATCCCAACAGAGCACTATGGATTTATCTATACTCAATTTAGAATGGAAGTGACATATCCTCTCTCAACTGAAGAAAATCGCAGAGTAAAGGAAAATAATGAGAACTCATAATCACGTGTTTTCCAACATATTATGTACCCCTCCAATAGAGTCATAAAGTAACGTCTAACTATCAACAAACACGCGTTTTTCAGCGGCAGCTATGAGTAATCCACTTCAGACCCATTGGAGTCCCCCTCCCCCCTCTCCGTCACGCAAGTGGGGGAGAGGGGGGGAGGGGTGAACAGGCGTAATGAAAGTAGATCACACTCATAAACATCTTTGCTTGATATGTACTAATAGCTCTCGTATTCGAAAACATTTTATCAATACTCCTATGCACTGTAATCAAAATAACTCAATTATGTTGAAAAACTAACCTTTACACGCCAATATTCCCTTTTGGGAACATGCAAATTTTTCATCTAATAGTAACAACAAAATTTAATGTTTATTGATATAATTTATGTTCTACCAAGAAAATGATCATTTTTAATTACTCCCTCTTAATTTTAAAATCATTTGTTGAATTTTGAATTTTATACGAATTTTTGAATTTTGTTCGACGAAAAGTTAGAAAAAAGCCAAAGTTACGATTTTTTCCCCTAGACACTATTTATTTTATTAACGTAACCTCGATGCCAAAAAATCAATCCATATCTTCGTTCTAAGTAACAATTTTTATAGAGCAATATGAATAAAATTGTATTTTTCACAGAATTTTGAAGTTGATGTTCCCTTTTGGGAACATTCGCGTGTAAAAGGTTTTAAGCAAAGGTAAAAAAGAACATGCTGTTGTTGCTAAGTCCCCGGACTAGAAAATACTAGGCCAGGCCTTTTAGGCTATGTCGTGTCAACAAAAGGGAGGCAGCAGTAACTTTATCTTCTGCAAGCATGCTGACAGGGACTGTGTGTCCACAATGTGAGAAGGATTCGCTGGAGCAGCAGAATAGGAACAAGGGGGAAAGGCATTTGTAGAGTTCTAGAAGAGCATGCTTTTCGTATGTACTTGTACTTGTGTATACTTGTACTTGTATTTGTATGTACTTGTACTTGTGTATGTACTTGTACTTGTGTGTTTTGTATGTTTTGTATATATTTTTGTATGTTTTGTATGTACTTTATGGCCACTCCAAAGACGAGCTATGGCAGACTGTATTGGTCTCGGACCAATTACAGAGCAAGGCCAGACTAGAGTGCTTGCCCGGATACCAGTCATGAGCAGGAGGTTGCCTCCAAACGCTGTATAGCCTGTTGATGAAAACGGATTGAGACTTCCATGGAGTTAGGACTTCGAATCCTCTAAACAGCCCTCGTATGCCAGTAAGTCGGCCTGATCGTTGTCGAATAAACCCCCATGTGACGGTGTGTTCCGTCCAGCATCAACAATTATCCTCAATAGGCTGCAGCACTGGCCGAGTAATGCACTTAATTCTGTTACGGTTTGTTGTAGCATCTACTTTTCATCAGAAATCTGTTGCACGTGTAGTGAGCAGAGGATCAAAAACGGCTTCTGCTCAATTATTCTGTTCAAATCATAATTCATATTCTTTATGCTTATTGGGTTTTTCATTTTCCCAACGTTGATCCATCCCATATATTCAATTAAATTATGCAATTGTATTCTATTAATTGCTCTAGTGTATTCCATTAATTGCTCAAGTATTCTATTAATTGTGTTTATGTAATTATTTTGTTTAAATTCTAAATAAATCTTAAAACCTTACAGTCCACTAAATCCATAAATCTCACAACGGGATCCACTAAAAAGTTATTGATTTAGAGTCCACCATGCGAGAAACGAGAAAGAGAACTTCGGTACTTGTTTTACCAGTGATAAGCGGCCAGGTTCATTAGATGTTAAATGGCACTCTTGCTGTCTGTCAAGATCCAAATATTTAAAGAACATGTAAAAATCCGTCAACCCCTTCCAAGCATGATTTTTTTAACTTTTAATACCGTACTGTGAGATTTATAGATTTAGTGGACTGTACTGATTTTAAGATTTATTTCGAATTTAAACAAAATAATTACAATACTTTCACATTTAATAGAATACAATTGAATATAAGGGATGGGTCGACACTGGGAAATTGAAAACCCAATAGCATAAAGAATGAATTATGAATTGACTTACATATGAATGATGAATTGCTTTCACTTCCCAGACATCCTCCAAACCTTTTACTTTAGATAATACATCAAAAAATAGAATAATTGAGCAGAAGCCCTGCTCTCATCACGTACAACAGATTTCTGAAAAAACAAAAGTTAATGTTGCTACACACCGTTAGAAAAAATAAGAAATTACTGGATCAGTGCTGCCACCTATGAACGATGATTGCTGGTGCAGGACGGAACAGCAACGTATACCTGATATGTCGAGGTACCTTCGCTATCAAGTAGCATACTGCAGTATATGTAGCAAAGAAGCAAACCTCTAATATTCCTGCACCACAAGACTGAGTAAACCGGCGTACAAAACATAGTGGTTACCATTATAGACATGGAAAGTATTCATAAAATCCAGATCATACGCCACGTAAGACGCACCAAGATTTGGAAATAGGCCTCATCAACTTGCTCAATTTAGGTCACTTCGCCATTACAGGCATAATATGCCACATAAGGCGAGGATGCTGGAATCAAATATTCTTTCACCATAATGATTGTGTTAACCGATGGAGATAACGTATTAGTTCTCTTGAGGTAGTAAGCTTAAGTGGAGTATTTCGTAATAAGCAAGGTAATAAAATCCAAGCGATGATCAAAAGACTGTCAATGAACAGCTGATAAAAATTTTCCTAAACTTTCCTAATTTTCAAATGTTTTCATGTTATTTAAAACAGATTAAGAATTTTATATATTTAATTTGTATAATAAAGCGTCGGTTTTCCTTACTGAGAGTGTACGGATCGAATCCCGACAAACTCCATTAAATACCTTCGTGTCTAGGCCGGATATGGGCACGTTGAATCCGTAGACCGGAACGTCCCTCTGTGAGGTCAAAGAGGGAGTGGCCCGATGCCCCCCCCCCCAGATGTTGCCCCTGGGGGTACTCGGTTAAAATTGAGGTGGCAACTAGCTTAAGACGGACTCCGACCCTTGTGGTTCTATATAAACCGGAGCTGAACACATCTGTCCGAAGCCTATATGGACCTGGTCTGGCACTTCTGGTCACGGGGCATCCAAAACAACAACATATGAAGGCCTTATTTGAATAGTGGCCTACCTCCTCTTTTAAAATAAATGGAGTTAGCCTCACTTTCATATTTATACAGGTCATTTCTATCTGATTTTAAAATCGTACACCTCCACCTTATTTCTGCTGCCAACAGAGGGTATTACAAATCAGACTTCAGCAGTCATTTCTCAGCACTCATTAGACTTTCAGGCTCCGTATATCAAAATGAACAAGAAATGAGTTGGACCACTATTCAAATAAGGCCTTCATATATTTAATTTGCATAAGGAAATCCCACACTAAAAGATTTATTAATTGTACCTCACGTTTAAAATTAGTAACATAGAATGAGTGGAGCGAATGTATAGATATATATATACAATCAATATCCGTAATTATAAACACAGTATTATGATTATCATAATCGTATGGAATTCCTTTACTTCCATTGCTTTCCCACTAAATGAAAAAAAAAGAAATATTTCCCGTAAACTGCTTTGAAAATTAATTGTTATTAATGAACTCTCGTTTGATTAGATATCAAAACTAAAGTTCTTTCATATTTAATTATTCATGAAAAAAAATGCCATGAAGTTTCTTCATCAAATTAAATGAAATATAAAAAAGTCTGAAGATATAAAAAGCATAAGAATGAACGTATCTCAACCTTTTATTTTTTTATTTGATCATTGGTTTATTAGCTAGTTTTTTTTTGTTGATTTCTTAGAACATAATTTACAGCACTGTTATTCAGTCGAAGGTAATATTTAGTTGTTACTAAACAACATAAAAGCATGAATATTTTATGAACATAATTCAGTTAATGAGGTTATGGCTGTTGTATACTAACCCTATAGGGTTATCTCACCTCAGTGTTAACCTATGGGGAAAATTAGTCTACTATTGACAGTTACATAAATCCTTTTCAGGAGCAACAACCTCCACCGTTTGCGCCGTGCAGATTTTCTTCCCGATTTTTTTAACCTAAACAAATCTTGAAAAATTTTTGAATTAAAGGTTAAAAAATGTTTTTACTTCTTTACACTGATAACAGATGGCAGCACTAGCCCCTTTTCTGCTAATTTAACTGGAATAGATTGAATGGAAGTGAAAAGAAGACTAGATTTAGGCGTTCGAACTTTGTGAACGGCGCCCCTGAAAGGGTTAGATGCAGATAATTCAATAAAAATTGTATTTTCAGATAGCCTGAACTTTTCTGCACCAATTAAAAATACCAAAAAAAAGCTGATATGAATATAAAAAATTGTCTTTTTCGTAGCTGTGCTAAGGACGATGTTCTTTATCATTTTCGCTTCAAGTCCCACAGTTTCATTTTTAACAAATAGAATTGGCATCATTAAATTAGCGAATGTTGATAAGGAGGAAAAATACTCGTCAAATCAATGGCTTCAAAATAGCGGACCTGTTTTAAGGAATTTCAGAATCCAATATGGCTTAGAGGAGCTGGAACAGATACAGTGCAATCAACGGAGGAAGTGGCACGCTGAAAGTGTTGCCATTCCCCAATTAAAAACTACGAGAGTGGAAACTGTCAGTCATGAAATAGGAAAAAAAATAGAAAAAAACAAGGAATAGGGAAAAAATCAAACAAACAAACAAGGAAATAGCATGATATTATCTCATGAAATAATACAGTAAAAGTGGTACAATTGTAACACAATATGATTCATATCATAATGTAATAGCAGTTCTGAGCCACATATTAAGTTTCATTTTGTTTTTCTTAAATCCTGTATATTTTTTATTTCTCACTAGATGTATTACCCGGCTTCACTCGAGATTCAGTTTCTGTTATTATTTTTCTTCAATGATTAGCCTCATGTTATAATGTTCTAAAGTTTTCGCTAAAATTCTTTTGCGGTAACAAATAGCATTAGTTTGTTGTCGGTGCTGTCGTTGTTCATCGCTTTCCTCTCCTTTCGATTTTGAAACTCGAAGACGATCGTATGTTCGACGCGTTAAAAGTTTCTTTATCAGTCTCACTGCTTTGAATCATTACAATTCGAATTCTGTTGCCTTCGAGCTCTTGAGAATGTTTTTTCTTCAGACGCTTGTGTGCGTCTATCTGCATTTCGAATTCTGTTGGTTTCGCGCTCTTCTTTTTTTTATTCACATTGCTCATTTCTCAACTATCTTTGACATTTTGCCCTTAGTTCTGTACGATTAAAAGTTGCTCTCCTCTTTTTCGGCATTTTAAAGCATTAATTTGCAGCTAGTCAATAACGTTTGAATGGATTTATTATTACAGAAAAAGAATCAATAATGTTTGAATGGATTGAGATCACATTCAATATTAAAACACAGCAAATCTGATAATTATTATAGAAAATTATTATACACATATTTCATGCTCCGAATTCTTTCTCAGAACTAAATCATTTGCTATGTTTCAATGTCACTTCAGTTATATAAATCATCGCGTCAAGGCTAAACGCACGTGTTTCTAGCTAAGAGAACGTGTCCTTCAGTATATTTAAGTTTGAACAAGTAGCTTGGGATAGTTTCAATTCATGAAATGGATAGATAACACATTCATTGAAAATGAATGACTTTCCATCCTCATATTTTCATTTTTAAAAAGAAATATTTCGGCGTTGCCACGTATGTGAAAATAATACGTATATCAAATTGATTATCGCATGCACCAATGTATGAATAAATCACGTTTTTAATTCATGTCTATTTATTTTTACGGAAATGTTATAATTTAATTGGCAGCAATTAAATGTTAGAATGGCTTTGAACAAAAATATCCGTTGATACCACGTAAACTTGTTCTAACAAAATTTGGGAATGGAACGTCGTGACGGGATGAAAATAGTCTATAACCTTCGCGCAAATTCAAGCAATAAATTGACCAAGTTTCATCGCAATCGGATGAACGGTACGGCAGCACATAAAATACGAACAAACAAACATTCATTTTTATATTTATAGATAGATTTCTTGATCGAGAATTTTAATTTTTAGCTGCTTTCAGTTGTGAAAGATGGTAGATTGTTCGTTTTTAATGAGAAAAAATATGAATCAGTGCTGTGGGGGAGGAGATACAGAGTAACTTTTTTTTTCTTTTTAATATTTCTTCGGGGGATAATAAAAAATTCATTCTGTTTGGACAATCTTTATTTTATGAATACTTTACTTAATGGGTCTGTTATCAAATTTGTAAGAATTTCTTTCTGAGAGTATCAAATGCTTGCATCTTCTATTATTTGCGGGCCACTTAATGTTACAGCAAGACAGATCTTGCGTACTTTAAGGACGCACAGTTATGGAACCTGTGGTGAAGCATCCCAGTGAATTCCATGAGGATTTGAATTTTCATACTTTTATTTTGATACCCATAAGTTGACAAAATATTAAAGGCTAGACAAGAGAAACATAAAAATATACATTCGTAGGAGGCATTTATATATATCAGAAATGTTTTGTGTTAATTTAGGCAATCATTCGTTGACCCTGTCACCCGTTATTATCTTTTTCATGCTCGGGATATGTTACCTGTAAATATTCCTCCTTCTGCAATCGGATTAGTTCAATAAAGTCTGCTGTGTACTAACCCTATTGGATTCGCTCACCTCAATGTTATCCTGTGGAGGAAATGTATCTTAAAACTACATAAATGCAGATAATCCAATAGAAATGGTATTTTAAGATAGCCTGAAATTTCTGCACCTTACAACAGTATTCATTTTATAAATTTGGTCCACTAATTGAATTTATGAGCGTTTAAAACACACTATACCAGATATTTTTCCCAGAATAATTTAAATTTTTAAATATTATTTGCATTTAAAAAAAATTAAAAACGTTCTAAGGTGTAAAATTTCTTTGTCTATTACGGAGTACAATGTTGTGAAAAAAAATTTTCAACCAAAGTTGACGATCCTTGGACAAATTTTCTTCTTAGGTAAGCATTGAGGTGAGATAATCCAATAGGGTTAGTACACAGCATCCTCTTACAGTACAAATTTAGTACAAATATCCTCTTGCGACGTATTTGTATTCATGTCTCCGTATATAAACACTTCAAAATATATTGAATGACATATACAGGGTCATCGATAAAGGTTGGACACGTTTCGAAAGATCATGATTCTAAAATAAATTGAGCAAGCGCAATAATATTCTTTTCGAACAACTTGGCAAGTGTCCAATATTTGTAAATGTAATTGGTACACAAACGTGACGTTGAACGTTGCGCAGAAGCTATGCGAGGTGGAAGAGGTCTTCGTTCGGCTTTCCGTCAGTGGAATGGCGACCGTTCAGGTGAAAGCTCAAGCGGTGGTTGTTTGCAATGAACACGACGGTAATTTCGCTGAACTGTTTTAATAGATTTGTACTCCGCTAACCACAACACACATTGAGCTATCTCCTGAACGATCGCCATTACACTGACGGAAAGCCGAACGAAGACCTCTTCCACCTCGTATCGCCTATGTGCAACGTTCAACGTCACGGTTGCGTACCAGTTACAGTTAGAAATATTGGACACTTGCCAAGTTGTTGAAAAGAATACTATTGCGTTTGCTCTATTTTAGAATTATGAGCTTTCGAAATGTGTCCAACCTTTTTCTATGACCCTGTATATCACCCATTTTTACAAACAACGCTTAGTATTAAATTTGGATGCAACTCCAACTGGAAATTTTAAATCTGGGATGAACAATTTTCACAAATTTTGGCATTGCATAATCACAATATTTTCAATACATACAGATAAATCAACACACTGTATTAATGTACATACAGACCGAAAAGAAAGAATTTCTCAAAACGCTGAAAAATTCCCAAATAAACAGCATATATAAAATAAAAATGGGGGGGCTGTTCTTGCGTCTACTAGGGTTCAAAGAGATCAAACGGAGAATAAATTTTATGACATTCTTTGTATGAAAATGACATGTGCCAGGCTTTTAGATTCTTTACTTGGAGTGAGGGGAAAGTCATAGATTTCTGCCAAACAAGTCAGGGTATCTTTCAGAAATATTGTCGCAATTTTAGAAATCTTTTCTGTAATTTTACATTTTGTTATGTTTCTTCCTACAGTTTGGATATACAACTGGTCTATTTAAATATTACCTTATTTATCGTTAACATTCAACGTACTATGAATGATAACATTTTATAGTATTCGTATTGAAAAAAATCTCAAAATTAAATACAAATCATGCTTTTTATATCGAAGTTTAGATTCATCGATGGACTTTAAAATGCATACATTTCCCTAATTCTTGCAAAGTAAAATAATATTCTTTTAAGACATCCTCCTCCGTTGAGAACAATGTACTTTAGCACTTATCTTTTTGTTCGTTGTGAAACGATCACTTTAAGGCTGCTGTGTACTAACCCTACTTGATTCACTCGCCTCAATGTTAACCTATGAAAAAAAATGTGTCAGTAGCAGTCAAAAAATTTACAGCTACATTAAGGCTGATATTCCAATAAAAATGATATTTTCAGGTAGCCTAAACTTCTCTACACCTTGCAACAGAATTCATTTTATAAATTTCGTACACCAGTGGAATTTATAAGCGTTTAAAACACACTATTCCAGATTTTTCCCCCAAATAATTTTCGCTTTAAAATATTATTTTAAAATTATTTTGTTTTAAAAATTCGAAAAATGCCCCAAGCTGTAAAATTTCTTTCTCTATTAGGGCGTACAATTTTTTTTTAAATTCTTTAAATCCAAGTCGACAACCCTTGGACACATTTTCTCCATAGGTTAACATTGAGGTGAGCGAATCCAATAGGGTTAGTACATAGCAGCCTTAAGCGCTCATAATAAGCACCAACTCGAGACTGTTTAAAAAGCCAGAGAAATGTGTTATAAATTTTTTTAGTCTACGGATAGTCTACGGATTTAATGGGCCTATATCCGGCCTAGAGACGGAGGTATTCAATAGCGCTTGTCGGGATTCGATCCGAGCACCCTTAGCACCGAAACCCGACTTGCTAGACTAGGTTACCTCGGGCCCTTAAATACTAGTTCGATACCTCCATGAAAACGTTTATTTTTTCATTCAAGTTTATTTTTCATAACTTTTTCATAACTTTTTTTTTTCATAAATTCATTTTTTTTTCAATTCCCTTGTGAAAAACTAAACCGACATACAGTTACTTAAAACACTTCGCAAATTTTAATGAAACATACACCTTTGTACGACTGGGCAATAACTGGGAAACATTGCGCCATTCATCTTGACCAATAAGAAAACAAAACCGCATTTCGTAAGAGATGATCCAATATTTACGAGCAGAAAATAAAATAATTGAGTAAAATCAATGTTCCTGTGGATAATAGGCAAAGTTTCCCATTTATGGGTCTGGAAAAATTGTGTTTACTACATCTAGTTAACACTATCCATTTAAGCTGCTTTCAATAAGATTTTAGAGAAAAATCCTAAATAATTTTGAAAAAAAATATTTAGATGGTAAATGTAACTAGATAATGACGCAAAATTTGAAAAATTTTAAAAAGCCACAAAGACATATTTTTTTTTTTAATATCCATTAAAGTTATTCCTTAAACAGACTTTTTTCTGCCTTAAATAAGCTCAAAAATGTATGCATAGTTGTCATTCTACTTTAATATCACTCTTAACTATTACGTGTTTTGAGTGAATGAAAATTCTCTATATCCCATAAAATAAATACGCTCTATGATCAACATCTATTCACCGAGAAAATGA
Source organism: Dolomedes plantarius (assembly GCA_907164885.2). Lineage (NCBI taxonomy): Eukaryota > Metazoa > Arthropoda > Arachnida > Araneae > Dolomedidae > Dolomedes > Dolomedes plantarius. The sequence goes on from OU015493.1 coordinate 114,922,634, forward strand.
ATATCTAAGAGCTCGAAAGATTAATTTATCCTCAGAAAATGAGACAATCTGAAATGTTAATTTCATCTTAGAGTGTCACGGGATCAAATTATGCGTCTTTGAATGAAGACGTCGTATACATCAGAATGATTAAAATCCGAGAGGCTTCTCAGAAAGTTCGTGTGCTTTGAATGCGGGTATAAACAAAATTTTCTGCCATATTTAGAGTATCACATTTCTGAATATGGTGAAATAGCTTTCTCTTATGATTCTCTGATGAATAGCTTTCTTTTATGGATCCGGTTTTATAGAAAAAAAGGTTAAATTAATTTTGAATTATTCTTCGACGTGTCAAACATATTTCCTTATTTTGACATAGTTTTTTATGAAATTTGAATGTATGCAGTAATCTAGTTTTCTTCAGGATTTAGCTTCTTGTTATGATGAAAATTTCACTGAATAGATTTTATGTCTCCGGCTTTATAAATAAAAGGTAAAATTAATTTTGTATATTTCTTCAACATGTAAAACACATTTCCTTATTTGGGTATTATTTTTAGGAAATTTGTCTGACTTTGTATGAAGTAATCTAGTTGTTAAGTCCGTTGTGATACAAATTTCTTTGGCTAGATTTTATGTCTACGGCTTTATGTAAAGAAGGTAAGATTAATTTTGTATCATTCTTCAGTTTGTGAATTATATTTCCTTATTTAAATATTGCTTTTAGAAAATTTGAATGACTTTGTATGTAGTTCCATAGTTTTCGGGTTTTAGCTAACTCTAATGATACAAATTTCTCCGCATAGATTTCAAGACTGCGGTTTTGTATAAAAGGGCAAAATTAATTTTGTATCATTCCTCAATTTGTAAAACATAGTTCTTTATATACAAAGCTTTTTTGTGAAATTTGTATGACTTTGTATGCAGTAATCTGGTTTTCAGTTCTTAGCTTCTTCTTATTATGCAAATTTTCTGATTAGATTTTATGCCCCTGGCTTTATGTAAAAAGGGTAAATTTAATTGTGTATCTTTTTTCAACATGTAACAATTATTTCATTATTTAGACATATTTTTATGAAATATAAATGACATTGTATGCAGTAAACTGTATTTCAGGTCTTAGTTTCACCATAGGATGCAATTTTCTCTGAATAGATTTTATGTCGTCCACTTTATATAAAAAGAGTAAACTCAGTTTTGTATCTTTTTTCAATGTGTAAAAATATTTCATTACTTAGACATGCTTTTTAGGAAATTTGTATCACTTTGTATTCTGTAATCTAGATTTCAGGCCTTACGTTCCTCCTATGATGCTATTTTCTCTGAATAGATTTTATGTCTTCGGTTTTTACATTAAAAGAGTAATATTGGTTTTGTATCACTCTTCAATGTATAGAGAATCTATGCTCACTTCTACCCAGACTTGGGTGTATATAATTTGAAGTGGCACTCTATTTGAATTATATACAAACACAGTTTATACATGAAATAATGTTTATTGAATTCGCTGCACATATAATTGGCTTTTACAGCAGTAAGCATGCGTACTACTTGTACGGAATGTAAATACAGCTTTTAAGGACAATATATTTTTATACTCACGAACAGTAAGTCAAACCAGCAGTACTGCCACGTAAACTTCTGGCCCGTAAAGCACTAGCGCAGGATAACACCTTTTCAACCTTAACAACAACTCCCTTTTTTTCATTAATGACGCTGCGTGGTATTTATACTAAGCGCGTATGCCAAAATTAGCATATCTGAAGCAGCTTCTTTAATTCACTCAAAAGTTCGATTCTTGTGAATCGAATCTTGTGTATACCTTACACTGGCCTCCCTCGAAAAAAAAATTAGGTAACTGAGGTCTGAACGGCTTCAGTTAACTAATTGAAAACGCGTGCTGGTCTGACTTTTTACATAATGGGTGGCAAAGCCAAAAAACCTTCCACACGTTGTGTGGGGGAAAAAACGCCACTACCATTTTACAAAACTAACCCCGAAGGGTCCAGGTGACACCATTACACAGTGGATTTGCAGAGTTGCGGATACTGGGCTGGCCAACTGCGCCCTAAAATATCTATTTTAATTAAAAGTGACAACACAATTGCACAGCATGACATTTCTTGACTGTATCTGCTCTCCCCCAATTTATAATGTACATGTGTTATGATTTGTGAAGTTAGTATGTTAGTTGTTTGTTATCTGTAGTTAGTATGTATTATTTTTTTTTCACTACATGTCCCCTTCAAAAATTTATAAAACAACAGTATACCGTTTTTTTTCAGTGCCTCACCACTTCCCCTCAAAATGTTTACACAGTATATACACTGGGGAACTTCAAACCAATTTGGTTCGATTTTATTAAAGGGTGGGAGTTAGAATAAGAGAATTGATACAAGACTTGTTCCTCATGAATGCAGCAACTTCACTGCACCAGTTTGTCCAATCCGCTGAACCTCTCTTGATGGTCGCAGTCCTAGTAAAGGGGTTCGTTGACCGTGTGGGCATCCTTCGTGCAGCAGGTCGTTGGTCCTGAGGCGCTGGTCCGGCTTGACGATGGACAGGAGGTCTCTTGGGAGGAGGATCTTGTTGGGCGGCAGAGATCTTTCGTTTCCTTTGCGTCTGCTTCCCCCGCTTGCGTGGATGTTCGAACGGCTGAGAGTCGGGCGCCGACGATGGAGAAGTCATGGGAGTCTTTCTTTTAACTCCTGACCGGGGTTCCTGTGCAGGAGTGGAGCTGCTTCCCTCATGCAGGTTATCACCGGAATCGTGAGTAGGGGGAGGACGGTCTTCGTTGGTGACCCCCGAGGGTCCAGCATCTTGTGAACCTTGTGAACCTTGTTGCACTTCATTTGAAAACAGGGTATAGTCTGCACGGTTTATATACCTCTTAATCTGGTCTATATTTGCGGGAACTTGCTGTTGGCCTTCTTGTAAGGTAACCACTGGGCCTGCTACCTTTTTTATTTGGTACGGACCTTGAAATTTCGGGCAAAATTTCCCGACTATGCCTTTACTGGCGTTAGATAGTGAGTGGGTGGCTTTTAAAACCCATTGCCCAACTTCAAATTTCTCCTCCCTACGATTTTTATCGTAGTATATCTTCTGTTGCTTCCGCATCTGGTCATTAACTTGCTTGACCTCGCGAAGCATCTCCTGAATATCAGCTAGTTGAAATTGAGGCGCTTGCCCCGGTACGAAGAATAGACTGTCTAAAGGGGTGATAATCTTTCTGCCTAGAAAAACTTCGGCAGGTGTTTTGGCTGTCGAGTCGTGGACGGCCGAACGTAATGCAAACGCAAACTGCTGTATATGTTGATCCCATGTTTTATGATTGTTTTGTATAAATGCGCGAATCATTTTAACTACATTGCGATTTACCCGCTCCGCAATATTCGACTGTGGTCTATAAGTGACCATTTTTGCATGTTTTATTTGAAGCCTGCGACACAGGTCCGTGAAAACTTCGCTGACAAACTGAACACCGTTATCGCTAATAATTTTTACAGGGGCACCATATCGCAAAACATAATTATGTGTAAATGCATCAGCAACTGCTTTGGCTGAGGCTCTACGCAGGGGTATAATTTCGGTCCATTTTGAAAAATGGTCGACTATTACGAGTAAGAACCTGTATTTTCCACTTGCACTACGGGGATATGGGCCTAATAAATCTATCCCTACGATTTCATTAGGGAACGTGGCCACGATACTTTGTAAAAAACCCGCGGGGTGGTAATTTGTGTAGTTAGTACGCTGACAAGTGTCGCAGCTTTGAACGTACTGGGTGACCCACTTCCTCATTTGGGGCCAGTAAACCACCTCATTAAGTCGAGAAAAAGTTTTTCGAATACCCATATGGCCGGCTGTAGGTAAATCGTGAAGAGTATGTAGAATGTGTGTTCTCATTGAACATGGAATGACGGGACGAATTTCACCATTCCGATTTGTGGATGATTTGTAAAAAAGGAGATCATCGACTAGTTCATAGTTCTGTGCTCTACCCTGTATAGCATGCAAATTAACTCCGGAAAATTGTTCGGGGTTTTCTAGGTATTTAACTATATCTCCGAATTCCAAGTCTTTACGAAGTTCTTCTTTTAACTGCGTTTTATTATCTAGCACAATAGAAGTGAGCATTTCACATTGAGTTATCGACTCCCCCTCTGGGTCTCTGCTTAAAGCATCCGCTACCAGATTTCCTTTCCCCGGACGATGCTCAATGATTAAGTTGTATTCCTGGATCTTTAATGCCCAGCGAATGACACGAGGCGTAAAATTTTTGCCCGAGTATAATCGGGTTAAAGCAGCATGGTCAGTTATAACCCGAACCGGCTGTTCTGAGAAAAAACAGCGAAATTTTTTGAGTGCTACGACAATAGCCAAACATTCCTTTCAGTGGTTGTATAGTTTCGTTCTGCGGAATTTAAAGTTCGCGATGTGAAAGCGATAGGTTGGTTTTCCTGCATTAGTACAGCGCCGATTCCGACATTAGAAGCATCCGTTTGCACTACGAATTGTAGCTTGTGATCTGGATGGCGTAGTACCGGAGCTTGGATCAATTTCTGCTTTAATGTTTGGAAGGCGTTCTGGGCTTCGGAACTCCACGTAAATTTAGTGCGTTTCTTTCGCAATTTGTAAAGCGGTTCGGCGACTTCCGAGAATGCAGGTATAAATGTGCGGTAATATGAGCAAAGACCAAGAAACGACGAAAGTTGTTTTCCCGTTTGTGGGATTTTAAACGCTTTTACAGCATCGATTTTAGATGAATCCGTTTGAACGCCCTGACGCGTAATCTTGAATCCTAAATACGGTAGTTCTTTGCGGACGAACTGACACTTTTTTGTATTTATTGTTAAGCCAGCCTGTTTTATCAGAGAGAGCACTTCCTGTAAAACAGCTAAGTGCTCGGTTAAAGTTTCCCCCGTAATAATTATGTCGTCGAGGTATACGGCAACGTTCTTTCCTAAAACAGGCCTTAGTACTATATCCATAAGTTTTTGGAATGTGCCAGGTGCCCCATTGAGTCCAAAGGGCATGCGACGAAACGCAAAAGTGCCTTTTTTTGTTATAAACGCCGTTTTTTTAACGTCTTCAGCAGCCATAGGTACTTGGAAAAACCCGGATGTTAAATCTAAAGTGGTCATGTATTTAAATGACTTTAAACTATGAAGAATATCCTCAATTATTGGCATAGGATATGTAGAGAATTTTGTTACTTTATTCAGTCCCCTGTAATCAACTGCAAATCTCCAGGCTTCGGGATCAGTAATAGGCAAGTTGCCTTTTTTTCGACATAACACAACCGGACTTGCCCACGGACTATCGACCGGCGAAATAATATTTTGGCGAAGCATTTTATCAATATGAATGTCTATAACATTCTGCTTGTTTGTATCGTACCTATATGGGCGGGCACGAATTGGGGGACTGTCTCCCGTATCAATTTTGTGAGTTGTAACATGAGTAATACCTGGCTTGTCTGAAAATACCTCGGCAAATTTGTTTAAAGTAGTCTGTAAACGAACTTTTTCGTTTTCTTTTAAGTCCGTTTTCGACAAGTCAACCGGAACGGGCAGCACAGCTTCTTTGGACTGTTGGTGCATCTGCACCGAGATAGAATTCTGCTTGAAATTTAGTGCTACATTACACGAGTAGCAAAAATCAATCCCTAGGATAACCTCCAGTTGCATATTTCGCATTACATGAAAAACAAGGTTGTTTTTTTGGGATTGTATACTAATGTGTGTCAATAATGAGCCTAATATTTGACATTCTTCACCTTGAGCTGAAAGTGTTCGTAATTTATTATGTGTGTTTAAGCGCTTCATGTCGTAATGCGATTTGAAGTACTTTTCTGACATGTACGACCTTTCGCTGCCGGTATCAAGTAAAGTTGTTATGGGAATTGAATCAATTTGCAAGTGCACATAAGGTAGTTGCACATTTTTTAATGTAAGCGCACTAATGTTACTATAACGTTGGGCTTTACTATCATGCCGTCCACGATGTCGATTTGAAACTAGCGAAAAATTTTGGCTGGGGTGTATAAAATCTCTCGTACCTGAATGACGGTGAGGGGTAGCGAAGAAATGTCTATTGTCATATTTAGCTAAAGCTTGAAGGAGGGTAACCTTGCTTGTAATTGTTTGATTATCTAAAAAATCTTGAACACTTGGCTTCAAACGTTGGATAACTATTTTTAAGATTATCGCTTCCTGTAACTCTTCTAAATATTCCTCACACTTGGAAATCTTTTCCATAGCAAAATCTAATGCAGACTGACCTTCACGTTGCCTTAGCGAATAAATTTCCGCTTCAATTTCACTTTGATTAAAGGTCTTTGGAAAAACGCTAAGAAACTGTTGCTTGAATGACGAATAGTCAAAAATCAGATTACTGCTTTGCATACACGTGTACCACTGATATGCACTACCTCTTAAAGCGGCTAGAGCAATTTTAAGTTTATCCCCCTCTGGGGTGCATTGTTGCTGAAAGTAATGCTCAATTTTCTTTAGGAATTGGCTTGAGGGGCCGCCATTGAATGTGGCTTCGAATGGCGCAATTTGCTGAACCATAATTACCCGAGGAAAATTTCCAGCAGGATTTTGTTCTACAACACTCATTTTTTAAATAGTATATAAGTACTTGCAACAATTTTATCAATATACGTACACAGTACACAGTTTTTAATTTCAATTATGTTCTTCGTTACAAATTTAACGCTAACTACCAGGGTATATATATTTTCCGGGCGCCAGTATAGAGAATCTATGCTCACTTCTACCCAGACTTGGGTGTATATAATTTGAAGTGGCACTCTATTTGAATTATATACAAACACAGTTTATACATGAAATAATGTTTATTGAATTCGCTGCACATATAATTGGCTTTTACAGCAATAAGCATGCGTACTACTTGTACGGAATGTAAATACAGCTTTTAAGGACAATATATTTTTATACTCACGAACAGTAAGTCAAACCAGCAGTACTGCCACGTAAACTTCTGGCCCGTAAAGCACTAGCGCAGGATAACACCTTTTCAACCTTAACAACAACTCCCTTTTTTTCATTAATGACGCTGCGTGGTATTTATACTAAGCGCGTATGCCAAAATTAGCATATCTGAAGCAGCTTCTTTAATTCACTCAAAAGTTCGATTCTTGTGAATCGAATCTTGTGTATACCTTACAAATGTTTAAAAATATTTCCTTATTTAGACTTTCTTTTTATGAAATTTGTATCACTTTGCATTCAGTAATCTAGATTTCAGGTCTTACATTCCTCTTATGATGCAATTTTCACTGAACAGGTATTTATGTCTTCCGCTTTACATTAAAAGAGTAATATAGATTTCGTATCACTCTTCAATGTGTAAAAAATATTTCTTTATTTAGACTTGCTTTTGATGATATTTGTATCACTTTGTATTCAATAATCTAGATTTCAGGTCTTACGTTCCTCTTATGATTCAATTTTCTCTGAAAAGATTTTTATGTCTTCAGCTTTACATTAAAAGAGTAATATTGATTTCGTATCACTCTTCAGTGTGTAAAAAATATTTCCTTATTTAAAATTGCTCTTTATGAAATTTGTATAGATTAATCATGTTTTAAGAAATTCCTTTTATTTCCATCTCGAAAAACATATAAAGCACCTTTGAAGATGCTCTATTCCTCTATTTTTACACATCATTAAAAATTGCAGTGAAACACAGAATCTGATTAAGATTCAAATATGCATTTTCTTGTGGTCCGAGACACTATTAGCATTAAATAAAATCTATTATCAAGAAAATACACTATTTTTTTATTTGAAATTTTTATTTCTTTTTATTAAAATTCAACTAAATATTTTTCAAGAGTTAATCTATCAAGAGTTAAAAAGATTTTATTTTTCAACAACCAACCTGTTAAGTACTTGATTCTTTCAGCCATTTCAACAACTAAATGAAATCTAAACTTCATGCGTCCATATTTGCCATTTCATTATTTATCTTAAAATTTCTGTCAACGCCTCATAACTGAACTTAAATGTTTATTTAGCCAGATGCTTGAAATTCCTGGAAATTACTCAAACTCAGACACGTGTCGTCCATAACCTCGATATCAAAAAGTGTCTGTCATTACTTGTCCATCATTCGAGTAAGTAGACATAAATTTCAAAATCTTTTATTTGTTCATGCACTGTCGCCATGAGTAAATTTTTCAGATCGATTCTATTTTCACTCCGATCGCTTGTGTTTTCAATTAGATTTAAAAAAATGACTATTTTGAATTGTTTTATCGCCCGTAACGCTAACACTTTGGTCACTGAAATCAGTTATATTCCAATTATTACTTTAACATAAAAGGTATTAATTTTACTATTTTTTTCTTTATTTACTTTTTTATCGAGTATTTTTCCTCTCCTACCTTTTGTACCTTTTTTTTTTACTTTTCTCATTTTTTCCTAATTTTTTTTCAATTTAATTTTTTAACAACTTCCACCCTTCCCAGTTTTTCTATTTTAGGAAAGGCAACATTCTCCTATTGTTTGCAACGTTGTAAGATTTGAAATACATCCCTCAAAGAAAATTCCTCTTTTGTGCATTTCCAATTTGAATAGAGTCTTTATCAGTTTACAGTAGGGAATTTCTAAGTTCTACTTTCTTTTTCCTTTTGTAATACTGATTGCTGATTCTCATGTCTTGACTTTCTGTTTGCACACTTTTTCCTGATTATTTTTTTCGTTAACTTTATCCAATTCTTAGAACTTTTCGCTCAACAGTCATTTTTATAATACACTTCAGATCAGCTGGAAATCTTACTTATTTTTAAATTCTTTAGCAACACACCCTTTCTGAATTTTCGTTTCCCATTAAATGGATATATTTTTGAATTTTGGGATTATTCTTTCGTCTGCCATTGTCTTACGTGACTTACCATTGCCATTAAACATTTCAAACTTTATTTTTCGCATTTTTAATTATGAAAAACCTAGTTTCTATTACCTTTCATTTAACTTTAGTTTTGGTTTCATGCATTTGCACCGTTCTTCGTTGCCATAGCTTTTTGTCAATCTCTATCCATAGATCTTTATATATATATATATATATATATGTGTGTGTGTGTGTGTGTGTGTGTGTGTGTGGGAAATGCGCTGTACATCACGGGGATTCAAATGAATGCTTGTAAATACAGGATATGTGTGCTTAAGTAATAATAACGCCCCACAACTGTTTCACCCCACCTTTTTTACTTAACGCGTATTCTAAATTATTCTCCTTTCACTAAAGTACAGTCCCTCTTCCAAAATTAATCTAGAAATAAATGAATTAACTAATTAGTTTGTCCCTTAAGGCACGAGCTGAAAGTCGGGTGCTTGTGATTCAGGATGATTCAGAAACCACGCACCTTGCCTAACATGTTCGGAATCTTGAATTATGGCTCACGGGGGTCAAGTCGGATGATCGGCAATGGCGAATTAAAGAAATGTTAACACCTAGCGTCAAATTAGCGCCCCCATGGTTTGAAAGATAGGACAGAAGATTTTTGCGCTCTCTGCTTCCTCGCTTGTTAACCTTGTCCTGTCTTCCCGCTGCTTCGCTGCAGTCCAATATTATGATGTAAAGTCTTGCCTTCTGAATGCGCCCCGGCAGAGACCGGTGGCATTACTGTTAAATGTGTCCGGCCGCAAATGTACCTGTGCTTTGCTGAATAATATTTGTCTGCAGAAAAATCCGGATTAAAATACTATGCGTCGCATCTCTGTTCTGTGCGTCCCTTCAATGCCTCTTCTCTCTGTAGTTTTACATCCCCGATGGTCAATGGCTCTCCTGAAATAGTATTCTTCTCGTCACTTTGGCAACGTCTACTCTATCGTGTTCCACCCTCATCTCCATAGTTTTAGTTAACGTTTATCATGTGTGTAAAGGCCGATATCATTATATATATATATATATATATATATATATATATATATATATATATATATATATATATATATATATATATATATATATATATATATATGTATATATATATATATATATATATATATATATATATATATATATATATATATACATATATATATATACATATATATATATATATACGAGGGTTATTCGGAAACTAAGGTCCGTTTACTTATAAAACAGAAAACATTACAGATGTTTTCAAAAAACTTTATTTTTTAAATTCTTTACATGTGTCTCTATTTTTCTACATAGTTTCCATATTTTTTTAAACATTTGTCATAACGTTCTACAAGCTTCTGTATGCTTAAGTCGTAGACGTCTGCCGCCTGTGAGGATAATCAGTCTTGAACTGCTTCTTTCACCTCGTCATCTGTGGCGAATCTCTTGCCTCCGAGAAACTCTTTTAGGTAGCGGAATAAGTGAAAATCACTCTCCGACAAGTCTGGACTGTACTGTGGGGGGTCAGTCTGTTCCCATCCAAAAGATCTGAACAGAGCTTTCAAGGTTAGTGGGTTAGAGCTTTCAAGGACGGGCGGGAAAATGATCATGACGAACCGCGTTCAGGTCGACCATCAGTGATCACAGATGATTTGGTCAATGCCGTGGATGAAAAGATTCGTGAAGACCGGCTATTCACAATTTCAACTTTAGCATTGGAATTTCCGAATGTGGGTAGAACAACTTTGCACAAAATCGCTTCCGAAAAGTTGAAATTTCGCAAATTGTGCGCACGTTGGGTTCCCAGTCTGCTTACTGAGGAACACAAACTGAAAAGAATGGCTTGTGCTCTTGATTTTTTGGATCGATATCATAAAGAAGGTGATCAATTTTTAGAGAAGATTGTCACAGGGGACGATACGTGGGTTTCTCACAGAACCCCAGAGTCTAAACGTCACTCAATGGAATGGCGTCACACAACATCACCAGTCAGAGTCAAGGCCAAGCAGACAATCTCGACAATCAGTTAGTCGAGTTTATGCAGCAAGGGACAACAATAAATGCAGCCGCTTACTGCGCTACCCTAACTAAACTTAGACGTGCAATACAGAATAAGCGACGTGGTCTTCTGATGTCTGGAGTTTTGTTGTTGCATGACAATGCCAGACCCCATTCTGCCATTCACACCCAAAATCTGTTCAGATCTTTTGGATGGGAACAGATTGACCAACCACCGTACAGTCCAGACTTGTCGCCGAGTGATTTTCACTTATTCCGCTACCTAAAAGAGTTTCTCGGCGGCAAGAGATTCGCCACAGATGACGAGGTGAAAGAAGCAGTTCAAGACAGGTTATTCTCACAGGCCGCAGACGTCTACGACTTAAGCATACAGAAGCTTGTAGAACGTTATGACAAATGTTTAAAAAAATATGCAAACTATGTAGAAAAATAGAGACACATGTAAGGAATTTAAAAAATAAAGTTTTTTGAAAAAATCTGTAATGTTTTCTGTTTTATAAGTAAACGGACCTTAGTTTCCGAATAACCCTCGTATATATATACAGTCGAACCTCCATATATCGAAGTAGCAAAGTGCCGGAAAAAAATTCGATATATAGAAATTTCGATATATAGAATTGATCTTAGTTCTATCATAATTCTCCTAAAACATTAAAATTAAAGCTAATTTTCGTATACGAAACTCCATTTCCAATTTATATGCGAATCACATTAAATAAAAGTTAAAACTAAGATAATTTTTTTTAGTTATTATCATAATTCTTCTAAAACTCATAATGGAGTTTCGTATACGAACCTCCATTTCCAATTTATATGCGAATCACATTAAATGAAAGTTAATAACAAAAAAATGAATTAATATGAAAGATTTATTGAGTACTACATACCCTTTAAAAAACAATAATCCAGACAGTGGTTACAATGATCACAGTTACATTCTTTTTAAAAAAACTACGAATATCTTGCTGAACAGCCAGTTTTGCAGAAAATTCATCAAAGAAATGTTCGCATTTATTCAGTCCACTAAAAACTTCATCAGGGACATTTTCCGCATATTGAAGTCCATGACGTATTGTTTCAAACGCCAAAAATTGGGAGATTGTATTCTAAACTAGAATGAAATCTCCCAATATGTCTTGAAAAAAAATTTCGATATATAGAGATTTTTTCGATATATGGAAACAGTTTTTCTATGTAATGAACATGGAGATTTGCTAAGAGTTCGATATATAGAAAATTTCGATATAGGGAAGTTCGATATATGGAGGTTCGACTGTATATATATATATATATATATATATATATATATATATATATATATATATATATATATATATATATAAATATATATATATATATATATATATATATATATATATATATATATAAATATATATATATATATATATAAATATATATATATATATATATATATATATATATATATATATATATATATATATATATATATATATATATATATATATATATATATATATATATATATATATATATATATATATATATATAAATACATAAATATATAAATATATATATATATATATATATAAATATATATATATATATATAAATATATAAATATATAAATATATATATATATATATATATATATATATATATATATATATATATATATATATATATATATATATATATATATATTATGGACTATATTGCGTGGTGAATTCTGTTATTTCTCATAACAGTTGTGTTTTATTTGATTAATGTCTATATACAGTGATTCCAACCAACACTACACCATGGTGCCACCTCAGTTTTGACAGAGCATCCCTAGGATCGACATCTAGAGGGCTCATACCTTCTCCCATCCACAGACCTTAAAGATGGTCTTTCGGTCTATGAATTTTACATCCTATACCCTTCCTAGACACGGAAATATTTAATGAAAGTGATTATCGTTTCTTTGCCTCAAAACGATGACAGTGTACTTTATATCTGATATGAAAAAACGAAGTGACGGTGTAAAAGATACGGCTAATAGTATCGTACCAATGATAAATATACGGCACTATGATAAATATATAACTGAATGCACAATTATTGATAGTAAGGTTCTGGCACGTGATAACTGGTGTTAAACAAATTAAATTTTCTCACCAGCAAAGTATAGTAAGTACATTAGCGGTGTGAATTTTAAATTTCGCAAAGTATATTCAGAATAATTCATGAATACTTAACTACTCTTGTGAAATACAAACATTTGTAGACACAGTCTCTTTTCCGCAATCCTGGTAGCACGTGGAAAACGATGCACATCAGCTAAAAAACACGAATATCCGGCTACGAGGGAAGGATGGAGCTAGGCCTACTCGTAGAATCTGGTCCACGAGTTCACTATAACTGGACGAAGAATTGTAGAACTGGCCTTCAGAATGCAAAACTCATATTGTAAATTGACGAAGAAGATGTCTACTCAGGAACATAGGAGAACTACCTGGACGAAGCACTTTAGGACATGAAGGATTGACACAAAAGAATACAGGCACAAATTTAAATTTAATTATATTTTATATATCGATGATATGGTGATGATGACAGAATAATCTATACAGACTTATGCCAGCCAGTGTCGTAAAAGTAGTCCGGAGACTAGAATAACTGAGGGAACTCGTCCTACTCACAACTTACGCACTTCATGGCGAATCACGTTCTTTCTTTCTCATAAAGAATGCAAGCTTGCCACACTGCAAGCGCGTTCTCTTATATAGAATGCATAGCCTGTTCACAGCCTATAGCCCGTAAGCGCTAGTATGCATGCGCTCTAAAAAATAGAACGTATCTCCTTTTTTACACATTACTTAAATCAAACCTGTAGGAATGGATAATTGAATGATTTATAAATGCTAGCTGTAGCAAAAGACTATATTAATGACAAATTACTAAAAACTGCGATTACATTGTTATTATTATTAGGAAAAACTCTGCGTATGAATACATTCTCTATCTTGCACTTGTTTATCAGTTAAATTACAGTTAAGCGATGGATTCGAATCGCCATGCGATTTCAAATATGTGTATCGATTTTGTTATTGTGGATATATTTAACTATTGTAGATAATAACAATGTAATTGCTTTAAGAATTCAATATCTACCTGGAAAATTATAAGTTATATTTTAAGCATTAAGTTAACCGAGCAAGGTGTTAATATTAATACAGCTAGCAAATAATTAATTAAAGATATGATATAAATTAATAAAGTTAATAATAATAGTTAATTAAAGTTAATATTGATAATTATATTTAATATTTAAATTCTGAATTAGTAATTAATTTCCTACATAGTGACGTTATGTCACAATATCCGGCACTCTTCTCTATTTTACATCAACACTCTACTTTTACGTCTTATATTCACACTCATGCTGTAAAGTCTGAATGATTATCAAATTACACTTTGAAGACCAATGGATTACTTTGAAGTACATGGTTTTTTTCCCGTACAGACGAATGTATGATCAGACTCGTCAAAATAAGTGAGTTATATATATTTATATATATATATCTATATATGTGTGTGTGTGTGTGTGTGTGTGTGTGTGTGTGCGTGTGTGTGTGTTCTTACAGGGTAAATTACTAATGTTTACTACTAATTGGTCTGGATTTTCAAAAGTTTTAATAAAGTTAGCTATACTTACTAATTAAGTTTATTACAAAGGGAGTTAAGTTTATCATAAAACTTCAGTAAATTTTATTACAGTTTATTGTGAATTTTATTAAAATTTTAATCAGGTACACAACAGTTAGTTCTAGATACGTACTAATAAAGTGTACTACAGTTTACAGGAAGGTTAGGTTAAATTTTAATGCAGAATGATCCCGCCTGGTATTTTTACTTACTAATCAAGTATACTCCAGGAAGTTATCCCGAAGTATACCGCAGTTTACTAGGAATTTTGCTGAAGTTTATAAATTATATTGCAAGGAATTTTTTTTCCCAGTATACCAGAATCTTTGGTGTTCATAAAGATTTTATTTCAAGCAGATGTTTCTATAGCAATGCATTACGAGTCAGTATAACTCAATTACGTTCATTTACTAATGAAATAATGGAAAAATCACGGGAACTTTCAGCTGATCAAAAGAAATTGGCCATCGTTCTTTATAGGATAATAAAATGGTAATAATAAGCTAGAAAACACATCATTGAGAAAACGCCTTTTACAGCTTATACTATCGTGGGCGTTTCATTTGCTCTCTAATCGCATTCTATGTCGAGTAAAGTCATTTTTTTTAATCTTACTCCGATGTACAACGGTTTTCAGACAGACTAAAAATATCTAAAATCCTTTACTAATTGTTAAGGTAATGTTAATTTGTTGGCTCTCTATTAATTCTTTGAAGATCTATACCTTAGGGAACTTCTAAGCTCTATAAAAGAAGAAAAACGGATCTCGGCTCACATGTTAATAATTCTTTGAAATAAATAAAGCATAATTTATCTCACCTTCAAGTCAGCAATTTTAATTCTCCGGGGATATTTGTTTGACTCTCATAAGGTAATTCAATTGTAGAATTGTACTTTAATATTTAAATACTATGCTGAGAAAGTATGTTTTAACATTTTTAACAAAGAATGATTCTGATATAAGTGTAAA
Source organism: Dolomedes plantarius (assembly GCA_907164885.2). Lineage (NCBI taxonomy): Eukaryota > Metazoa > Arthropoda > Arachnida > Araneae > Dolomedidae > Dolomedes > Dolomedes plantarius. Next base: position 114,938,175 of record OU015493.1, read on the forward strand.
AGGTTTTAGTGTTCTTTGGGGCAAGTTCAGTTATATATATATATATATAATAATTTCTGCTTATCTTAATAAGCAGAAATAATTATATACAGCTGAAAGAAGATAAATCTAAATATATTGCAAAAGGAGAGAGAAATAAAGGGAAACGTGTACTAGCATTACTTCTCATTTGTGACGGAAACAACAAAAATAAATAAAAAGTTCTAAATATAGAGTGCTACACAACTGAAAGAGAAATATTTTTAAATAATTGAAATTATCACCAAAACTAATTAATAAATGCATTTCAAATCCCTCAGGAATATCGTTTGAATTTTCTGAAGCACATTTTCTTTTATGCATTTCTTAAAATTTAATAAATGTAAACATTAAAGTTAACTATTGATTTCTAAAAGTATAACTCTATTCAAATAATCATTATAAATATATACAATTTACATATATATATATATATATATATATATATATATATATATATATATATATATATGTATGTATATATATATACATATATATGTATGTATATATATATACATATATATATATATATATATATATATATATATATATATATATATATATATATATATATGTATTGTTATATATGTATATGTATATATATATTCTGGTTTTAATTGTCGGGGAAAATACCGCAATAACTATTAGAGGGTTATCTATTATGATACCCGATGCTATGATTGACACATAGATTTTTGCACTGCGTTGTGTTTTTTTTTAACAAATCATTATAGACCATCTGATTGACATAATAATGGATGGATTTATTGAAGCAACAAAACACATAATTAATTCATTACATTACTCATTATACTTGCTATATTCAAGACCTTACTTAATCATTATACTTTTAACAAAAACATTGAACATTCTTTTCTTCAATTAGATATGGTTAGCTCATTTATCATATTTTATCAGTGAGTTATCATACTGAATACATATTTATTATAGTACGCCTTAGCAATTGTCAATTAACTTCGGTATTACTTAATCAACCATGGATGAGAGGCAAACAGGCATAACTGAATTATGGGATCAATAAAGAACTGCCACACGTACCTTCACTGACGTTTTTTACTTGTTATCACGGTCACACTTAATGGAGGTGGCGTTGAATGTACATCATCAAAGCTCTCTTATAAATATCGGCACGCGTCTCGAATCAAGTCGTTCATCAGTCGGTTGAGGGTGCAGGCTGGGTGGTCGGCCAGCTGATGCTATCTGGGTCAGCATTCACTAAGTCCCTTGGGAGATGGTTCTCATTACTATGTCGTGTCGTCAAGTGTCGGGAACTCGCCTCCTTCCATGATCGGGGCGGTCAATCTATCATTCCTCTGAGCTGGGCTATCATCAGGTCTCGTAGATCTCGTACTTAGCTGTATATGGGTTCTCAGCTCATCTTTTCTAGCCAAAAAATTCTCCTTACCTAATCTTGCTTCTTTTATGTATTTTCCTTCCGTAACTAAACTCCTCCTATTTTCTTTCGATTGGACAATTATTTTTTCTGGAAGCTTCTATCCCACCCTGCTGAAGGCGTGCCTCGTCATCTCAATATAACTACTCTTCTCGTGACTTCCTTTGATTTTTTGCGCTGTCATCTGCTTAAGCTTTCTTATTATCTCGGCTAAGTCATCGTTACATTCCTTGCCCCTTTTGTTCATTTTTTACATTCATTCGCACATCTTCCTTCGATGTTTGTTAAACCGTGCCCCTTCATCATCATTCACTCACATCTGTAACTCCTTTTCGCGATGTGTGGTCTCTCCCGTTATTGGTTTCATCTGCCTGCTTCTTTTGAACTTGGTTTTCCTTCGATTACCCATTTCTCTTTTCGTCAATATCCTGTCTTAACCTCTTTTACGGTCTATTCTTTTCTCTCCTGTTTCTTTCATCTTCCGTCATCTTTTAAAGCTTTATTCATTACTCTTTACTCTATACAATGTCACTTCTTAACCGTGACAATATATATATATATATGTATACATATATATAATACAAATATACATATATATGTGTGTGTGTAAGTAAACTCAAGAACTGTAACTTTCATTTACTGTTTAAATATGATACATTGCACCTCTTCTTGATGTCGAGAATTTTCAAAATGCGTCTAATGAATATTATTAGAGACATAACATTTATTTTTAGGGAAACCATGAAAAATATTACGACAAATACAGAGAGATTACTGTGTATTTTATTGAGAGCTCTGAAAGAGTTTTTTATGCGACTCAAATTCTTTGCTCTCCATTTCTGAATGCGTTCTTGTTGGTCTGTAAAAATCGAAATTCAGTCCTTTTCTATCTTTGTACTTGGTTAGAGAAAATTTCCCCGTAAAACAGTTTACTCTTTGAAATACTTATGGACTGAAAAAGAAGCATTTTGCCGTATATCTCTTTGTATAGAGTTCTTTGCCCTTATTTTTTTTTCGATGAGGTAGGATGAATAAGCAGCTTTGTCATACGATCAGAATGTGTAGGCAATCTGTATTACAGAACACTGGGAATATATTTTTTTATGCGTAATATGTTTTACAAAAATTTTAGCATCTTTAGAATTAGCTTTCAGATTTAAACCATTACTTTCAGCCAATAATGAATTTTTTATATCATTATAACATTTTGTCATATGAATTACAGAGATTGAAACAAAAAGGTACAAACAAAACATTTTGCAAAAATCTTATGAACTAGCTCATACAGTGTCTTTACGATATGAGCTAGTTCTACAGTGATAGAATTCTGTCGTATTTTATAATCGTCTAAAACGGGATTAAAACCTATGGGTCAGAACCAATACTATCTCTGTCAGTCTGCTCATTACAGAATGGGTTTTGCATTTTCCAGCTTACATATACTGCAACAGTGGAAATGCCGAGCTTTGATCAATATTATTAGCGCAGTGATTTTAAATCAAATTTGTATAGGGATTTTCCACCTTATTTCTCGGTATATTCATCTTTAACGCTTTGGGGTAACAAACTATTTTAATTTACATTTTTTTATGCTTATATAGAGAATGTCCCTAAATGTTTTAAATTCTTATATAGAGAATGTAACTCTGCTTTACTGGACCATTTGAAACAAAATATAAATTTTGCATAAACTAACTGTATGTAGTAGTGCAGAAGTAATTACAATAATTAAAGTCTGCAGCTGAGAGCAGAGGGCTTATTATGCATTTTAAATTCTCACTAGAAATATCAGCTCTTTATGTTAAAAATATCAGTACTTTATGTTAAAAGTATCAGTAGTTTATGTTTAAAATATCTGTACTTTATGTTATGATACTACTTGGGGGACGTGATTATAGTAAAAATAGGATACTTACTATCAATAATGAAACTTGTAGATTTCGCTGCTAATATAGCCTTTCATCGAAACTTTTAAAAGATATAATAAAACTATTCACAATTTAGACCGCATTCAATATATATGTGAACTTCCCTCTTTTTGTTTCGTATTTGAAAGTAATAAGCATACAAACAGTCGGAGGGAACTCGTACAAAACTTCAAAATATAGATACAAAATTAAAATAAACACTTATAATTAAACTAGCTGAATACCCGTGCTTCGCTACGGAGTTCATTCAAATTAAATACAACGGTCAATGTATGAAATTAATACCAAAAGAAAACAAAAAAAATATATTTATAAAAAAAATCGTAACGGATATTTTTATAGACAAAATAATGTAGAAGAAAATATTGAAATTAAATGTAAAAGAACATACTAAAGAATATTATAGTACAGTTAATATAGTACAGTTTGAGGAACATTTCTGGTCGAGGTACGGTGGTTCAGTTTTAAAATTACTTAATCACTATCTAGTCAGTTTATCTATAATCTAAATCAATAAGAACACAGCAAAAAGAAATCTATGCAAAAATTTGAGAAAAAATTTAATAAAAAGTTAAAGCGCATGTTATCTCATCTAAATCTAGATCTAATCTGTTACACACAAAAAGGAGAAAAAGTTACATGACCAGCGCATGCGCGCCGAACAGCATCGCGTCACAAGTGACGTGATTTCGAAGGAGAGTTCAATTTGCTCTAGTCGGAACATCCCGGCCCCCGTTGGACGGTGGTCCAACATCATCTGGAAAGGGGAGTGGGACGACCCTGTTGATGGCACGGCGGTAAACCCCGTTTCTCGTTCTCAGGTCCACCACTCTAACTAGTCCATCTTGGCCAGTAAACGTTTTCTCGATGCGTGCTAGATTCCATTCCATTGGAATTTTGCTTGGGTCTTTCATTAAAACTAACTGTCCTACCTTTAGGTTGGGTTGTTGTGTAGCCCATTTGGCTCGAGATTTCAGGTGGCTAAGATATTCGTTTGTCCATCGGTTCCAAAATGTAGATCTTAGGTCTTGTATTAGGGTCCATCTGGAAGATAAAGACGGATTATCTGAAGTATGATTAGTTTCTGGTAACTGTAATAGGGAGGCACCTATCAGGAAATGTCCTGGAGTCAAGGCTTGAAGATCTGTTGGATCTGCAGAAAGAGGAGTTAATGGGCGGGAATTTAGGCAGGCTTCTATTTGAGTTACGAGCGTGTACAACTCTTCAAAATTTAGAATCTTTGTTTTCGCAGTCTTCACCAAGTGTTTCTTCATCGATTTTATATTGTCTTCCCATAATCCACCAAAATGTGGCGATGCAGGTGGTATAAAGTTCCACTCTATGCCTTCTTCGGCACTGAATTTTTGTACAGAGTCCGATTTGCATATTTTAAACCAGGAATCTAAGATGTTTTTAGCGCCCTTGAAATTTGTAGCATTGTCACTCCAGATGGTAGTTGGTCTTGATCGTCTTGCGATAAATCGCCTAAGACTTGCAAGAAAGGCTTCAGTGCTTAAATCGGATACAATTTCAAAATGAACAGCTTTCGTACTGAAACAAATAAATATTGCGATATATGATTTCATAGTCACTTTAGATCGTCTCAAATTAGGTTTAGTAAGTATGGGACCAGCGAAATCTAGTCCTATCTTTTCAAATGGTCGAGACGGTATAATTCTATCTCTTGGTAGGTTACCCATCATTTGCTTCATGGTTTGATTTCTTGTTCGGAAACAAGTCATGCATTTACTAATAACTCGTTTGATTCTATCCTGTCCAGAAGGTATCCAATACATTTGTCTAATAAGGTACAGGGTTGTTTGAGTACCCGAATGAAGAGATTTTTTGTGGTAGTAATCTATCAATAATTCAGTAAAGTGGTGATCTTTGGGTAAAAGTAATTGGTGTTTCCGGAATTCTGAAAGTTTCGAATTGCTTAATCGTCCACCAACTCGCAAAAGTCCTTCTTTGTCTAGGAATACGTTTAATGAGAGTGTCTGAGCGCATGCGCTAGGCGGCGTCTGATATGACGTAGACAAAAATACTTCAGTAGTAGCCAAAAACGTTGCTTTGTGTGGATGTCATTCCACGAGCGGGAAATTTCCCCATTTACTTTGTTTTAAATCATTTGATTAATAAAAGCGTTGTTAATTACTATCAACTGGTCCGTCGTCAATGTTTATGGTCTACTCACATCTAAATAGTCTATCTTAAAAGACAAGTGTTCCGCCAGATCCGCAGTAGACCAACGACCTATGGAGAAATTAAATAGATTAAAGGGTGCCTTGAAAGGCAATATTACGAAATTGGAACAGTTCTGCAAAACACAAACTGAGGAAGTTAATACTACTCCGAGCGAACTAAGTGTGAAAATGCGTAAAATAGAAATTCTGCAATCAAGACTGGAAGATTTAAGAGAACAATATTGTTCTCTGCTATTAGATGACGCTGATTGTGACATAAATGAAGCTGAAGAGGATTTAAGTGAATCAGAAGACCGCCTGGAGATATTGGAGGTGAGTTTCAAAACCCTCCTTGATTCAATTAAAAATGCTGTTAGTATTGTTGATAATGTAAACCGAAACAGCGAAACCCAAAGTAACACACAGACGGCAAAAACGAAAGTTAAGCTACCAGAAATACCTCTCCCTATTTTTAATGGGAAAATAGAGGACTGGTCAACATTTAAAAGTCAATTTAATGATCTAATTACAAATAATGAAGTATTAAATGAAACACAAAAATTGTATTATCTACGCGCCTCACTAAAGGGCGATGCTAAACAAATAGAGTCATGTGATGATTCTTTCGATTCGTTGTTTAATGCTTTAACCGAAAGGTTTGAAAATTTACGTTTACTACTTGAAACACATGTTCTTGCGATTCTCAATTACGAGAAACTACAACATGAATCGACTAAAGAACTAAGAGCTTTAATTGATTGTATAAATAAAAACATCAGAGCATTGAGTGTTTTGAAATACGAGAAAAATGATTTATCGGAAATATTTTTAGTCAGTGTTATACTTCAAAATCTTGATCGGGAAACACGAAGATTATTTGAATCACATCTAAATTCCAAGGAAGTTCCCAAATTTGATACATTAATGTCTTTCTTGGAAAAAAGAAGCTTAGTACTAGAAGGTATAAATCGCACGCCCCTTGCAAAGAATACAAACAAAGTTTCTTCCCCCTATAACAAAACAAAATCTTTAATGATTAACGCTAATGAAAAATATAAACCTAAAGAATGTGTTTTATGTAAACATCCACATTATTTGAACAAATGTAGTGTATTCCAGGGAATGGATACACATAAAAGATTTGAAACTGTAAAGGAAGAAAAATTATGCATCAACTGTCTGAATAAAAACCACACTTCTAATTTCTGCAAGTCTAAATATTCTTGTGTAATCTGTGGTAGAAGACACCATACGATGTTACATCATGAACAAATCGCTGATTCTGAAAAAAGAGCAAAAACAGCAGGTGCTATTTCCGGTGGTTTCAACCGTCCTACGTAAACAAACACAGAACCAAAAGAGCAAAACTTAGCGTTCTCTCTAGCAACTCTGAATATTTCGGAAAAAGAAAACAAATCGATTTTGTTAAGCACAGCGTATATTTATATTGAAGATTCTACCGGAAACAAGAAAAGAGTTAGGTGTATTTTAGATAATGGTTCGAATATAAATTGTTTAACGAATGAGTGTGCTGATATTTTGGGGATTAAAAAGAAATGTGTAAATGCGCCAGTGTCTGGTTTAAATGGATCTGTTCATACAATAAAGTCAAAAGTTGATACTACAATTTCGAATGCAGATGAGAGCTTCCAGGAAAGTGTTGAGTTTTTTATTATTCCAAAAATAACTGATTTAACTCCTTTACATTATTTGGATATTTCAGATGTAAAATTACCTGACTTTATAGAACTTGCAGACGCTACATATTTTAGACCAGGAAAAATACATGCTCTTATTGGAGCTGAACTGTTTTTCAAGATTATTAAAAATGATTCCTTTAAAGTTGCTGATAAGTTGTTTATGAAAGATTCAGTGTTTGGCTGGATAGCTACTGGGTCTCTGAAGGAAATCCAAACTCAAAATAAAACGCATTGTTATTTAATTCAAAACTGTGATACGATAGATAACACTCTAAAGTCATTTTGGGAATTGGAATCTATTGGTATAATACATGATGACCCAAAATTAACGGAACAAGATCAGGCCATTAAAATATTTAATGAAACTACTACGTTTCACAATGGTCGTTACGAAGTAGAACTGCCATGGAAAAAAGATTTTAACGAATTAGGGGATAACTTTAAAGTGTCAAAACAAAGATTACACTCGCTACAAAGAAAATTTTATCGCAACCCAGAGTTGCATGCACAGTACAAAGAAATTATTGATGACTATTTAAAGAATGAAATCATTGAAAGGGTGGAAGAAACTAAAAATCAGGACGTGGTGGAAAAACCACTTTATTACTTGCCATATCAGGCGGTTCAGAAACAAGACCGACTTACTACTAAAACTCGTGTAGTTTTTTGATGCCAGCTCGCATGACATTGGTCACCTTTCCTTAAATGATTGCTTATGGACAGGGCCAAATTTGAATCCAAACCTCTTTGATATTCTAATAAACTTTAGACTAAACAAAATTGCCTTAACTTCTGACATTGAAAAGGCATTTCTACAGATTTCCCTTTCAGAAAAGGACAGAGATGCAGTACGTTTTTTGTGGTCTAATGGCATGAATGAAAACATAGAAGTGTACCGATTTAAACGAGTTCTTTTTGGGGTAAACGCCAGTCCGTTCCTGTTATCTGCAACCATAAGAAAACACATCGAAAAGTTCAAAGGTGAATTTCCTGTGACCACACAACTCCTTGATCGCTGCCTGTATGTTGATGATTTTATCACTAGCATCGACAACCTTGATCTTGCACTAGAAGTCTCCCACAAAGCCAAGGAAATCTTGCAGAAAGCTGGGATGTTTCTTAGAAAGTGGTTTACAAACGACGAAAATCTCATGAAACAGTGGAAGGAAGATGGGTTTGATATCCAACATCAACACGAATCCATTAGCTTAGGTTCAAATTCAACAAAGGTTTTAGGAATGGCATGGAACACCCCTGATGATTGTTTCACCATACAAGTTAAAGGTTTAAATCAGTTCTTGTCCAACGATAAAAATACGAAACGTTTTCTTCTCCAAGCTGCTGGGAAAATCTTCGACCCTTTGGGACTATTGACACCTTTCACCATACGTGTAAAATGTCTTTTTCGGCAGTTGTGGCTACAGAGAATTCCCTGGGATGGAGATCTACCTCCTGATGTTCAAAAAGAATGGTTACAGTGGTGTAGCGAACTTCCATGTCTAGCAGAATTAAAAATTCCTCGATTTGTGCTGAACTCGAAGAGTGAGTTTGGTGATGTAGTTGAAATCCACAGTTTCTCTGATGCCAGCAAAGTGGCATATGGCGCCGCTGTTTATTTACGAGTTTTAACAAAGAATGGTATTGAGGTCAATCTTGTAACATCTAAAAGCAGGGTTGCCCCTCTAAAGAAGATTTCAATACCTAGATTAGAACTTCTAGGTGCCTTGTTAGCTGCACGATTAACCAAGACAGTCAAGGAAACTATCGACCAAAAAACTCAGTCAACAGTGTATTTTTGGACAGACTCGACAATAGTGCTATATTGGATAAAAGGTCCCACCAAACGCTGGAAACAGTTCGTAGCAAATAGGGTTAATGAAATAAAAACCCTGACCGATACCAATGCCTGGCATCACTGCCCAGGTAGAGAAAACCCTGCGGATTTAGTGTCTAGAGGTACCAGCGCTCAGTCTCTTGTGGACAATTCAATGTGGTTAAAAGGCCCCCCATTTCTTACATCCAGTGAACTGCCCGTTACAGACGTTGTTCCTAATGTTCCAGAAACAAACTATCTTTCTGAAATGAAAAGTGACACTAATTCTAAAAGCATTACTTTAATCAATTTATCTGATGAAAAAAGTGTTTTAAATAGTATACTTGATCTTAGTAATAACTATGTGAAAATAATTCGTATTCTAAGTCATGTTTACAGGTTCATTCATAATGTAAAAAATCCAGGGAAAAAGGAAACCGGTCGTCTGACTCATATGGAGCTGACAAAAGCTGAAAACATTATTATTAAGTATGTACAGGAAGGTGAGTATTCAGAAGAGATCAAAAGGTTGAAAAGTGGCAAGTCTGTTAAGGGTAATAGCAAATTGGCTTCATTAAATTGTTTTTTAGATGATGATAAAATATTAAGAGTAGGAGGTAGGTTGTCTAAATCTAAGCTAAGATTTAATGAAAAATTCCCTATGGTACTTCCTAGCAAGCATCGATTTACTCAAACTGTTGTAAAATATTTTCATTTAAAAAACTTGCACATAGGTCCACAGTCCCTATTGTATCATGTTCGCCAAAAATTCTGGATACCAAATGGTAGAGATGTTTGTCGTAAAACTGTACATAATTGCATCACTTGCTTTAAAAACAAACCTCGAGAAGCAAGTCAAATTATGGGTGATTTGCCAGAGGAACGTGTTGTACCCAACTTTCCTTTTAATGTGACAGGCATAGATTTTTGCGGCCCCTTTTTTGTAAAATTTAAGAATCAAAGGAAAGGTGTGCTCAACAAAATCTATGTTTCTATATTTGTTTGTATGTGCACCAGGGCAACACATCTAGACTTTGTTTCGGACTTGACTGCTAAGGCTTTCATTGCCAGTTTGAAAGGATTTTTTAGTCGAAGAGGTAGAAGTTCTAAAATTTTAGTGATAACGCAAAAAACTTTGTTGGAGCCAACGCAGAGCTCAAAAAACTACACCAACTGGTAAATCACCCAGATGAAACATTAGCTAATTATCTGAGTAACGAAGGTATAGAATGGAACCATATCCCTCCAAAATCTCCGAATTTCGGTGGACTCTGGGAAGCGGGGGTCAAATCATTCAAGTTCCACTTAAAACGTATAGTCGGTAATTCGAATCTTAATTTAGAAGAATTTTTAACTGTCATTTCAGAAATTGAAGGAGTGCTGAACTCACGACCCCTTACTCCCATGTCATCGGAATTCGGGGATTTTGAAACATTGACCCCTGGTCACTTTTTGATAGGCAGACCCATCACCTCCATTGTTGAACCTCAATTGATAAATATTCCTGAAAATAGACTTATGAAATGGCAGCGGGTAACTAAACTATGCCAACAGATTTGGAAGTTGTGGAAACGAGACTATTTGAACAATCTACAACAGCGAAGCAAATGGAAGTTTCAAAAAAATAATGTAAAAATTGGTGCTCTCGCATTAATTAAGGATGACAACCTTCCGAGTACGAAATGGTTGACTGGTAGGATTACCGAACTTTTTCATGGTACAGATACAAAGGTCAGAGTTGTAAATTTACGATTGTCTAATAGAAAAATGTTAAAGAGAAATGTAAGAAATATTTGTATTCTTCCCATTGATGAATAAGTTTGATATGAAATTTGATTTATTTTTAAAGAAAAAATTACCATTTTATGGTGTCATGTTTATAGTATAATTTCTCAAGATGTTACGCATAAGTGTTTTTTATATTTGAAATTGTGTATTATTTGTATTTGAATTATTCCTTTATAATGTAATTGTTTCTTTTAACTTTATATTTCTTGAATGTTGTCACATTGCAAGGCCGGGCGGCATGTCTGAGCGCATGCGCTAGGCGGCGTCTGATATGACGTTGACAAAAATACTTCAGTAGTAGCCAAAAACGTTGCTTTGTGTGGATGTCATTCCACGAGCGGGAAATTTCCCCATTTACTTTGTTTAAAATCATTTGATTAATAAAAGCGTTGTTAATTACTATCAACTGGTCCGTCGTCAATGTTTATGGTCTACTCACATCTAAATAGTCTATCTTAAAATACAGAGAGAATTTTACTATTGTTTGGGATTTGGCGATTTGATTGTAAAGATTTAATTTCGGAATGAAATTCGGAACGTTGAACATATTTAACCAATATCTTGGTTGAATTTTGAATTTCGGAAGTACTCAAAAAGGCTTTGTTTCTTAACTCAGGTTCAAGTCTACAATTTTTAGAAAATCTTAAGCACCAAGCGGTGACTCTAACTAATTTGCTGAATGAAGAGTATTTGTTAATGAAATCATTTGTCGTTACACTATCTACTACTGTTGCATTCATTAAAGCTCCTTTTCGAATTTCAAGTTTTTCGGTGTCTAATCCCTTTTTTGATCCTTCAAATCTGGGCCATTTCTCCTTATCGTGAACCAACCATTCAGGTCCGTTCCACCATAATTTATTATCTTTTAATTCGGCGACAGTTAATCCTCTAGATATCAAATCTGACGGGTTGTCCTTTCCAGGACAGTGGAACCATTCACTAGGATTGGTATATTGCTGAATCTCTTGTACCCTGTTTTTTACAAATGGTTTAAACCTGTCGGACGTATTCTTTATCCAAAAGTAAGCTATAGACGAATCTGTCCAAAAATAACGCTCAAATGAATATTCTAAGCCCTTTGAAATTTTATCACATAACCTAGCAGAAAGAAGAGCACCCATTAATTCAAGACGGGGTAGCGAAATTGCTTTTAGTGGAGCAACTCTGCTCTTCGACGCCACAAAACTAGTAAAAATACTTCCATCACTGCGTGTTATACGTAGATAAACGACGACGCCATATGCTTTCTTCGAAGCGTCTGAAAAACAATGTTCTCGTATATCATTTATTTCCTTAGGAAGGGCATTAGCGAAACAATAGCGAGGAATACTGATATCCCTCAGCTTTCCGATTTCATTACACCATTCATCCCAAACAACGGTTATATTCTGAGGGAGATAATCATCCCAATCCAGTCCCAAACACCAAATCTCTTGAATTAGACACTTAATTCTAACTATATAAGGTCCGAGGAATCCCACGGGATCAAAAATGCGACCTACTGCTTGTAGAAGGTATCGTTTGGTGTTTACTCGCTTTGAAAGGAATTTCTCTAAATTTTTTGTTTCGAAATAAAACAAGTCATCGTTGGCATTCCAAGCCACTCCTAGCACCCTTTGGGGTAACAGAGCTTGAGTGTTAGGCTCAACGGATTCATATACATCTATCCCTACTTTCTTTCACAGTTCACGTAACTCTAACGAATTGGTCTGCCATTTACGTAGAACCATGCTTGCATCCTCAAATATTTTAGTACTCTGTATGCTCGTATTATAGGCTTGTTCTACATTTTCTCCACCAGTGATCAAGTCGTCTACATACAAAGATGTATTTAAAATTTTGTAAATTTCAGGAAAGCTTTCTACATACCTCTTTAGGTGATACTTAATGGTTGCAGCCAGGAGGAATGGTGATGAACTCACCCCAAACAAGACTCTGCAGAGTCTGAACTTCTTGAGCTCTGGAACTGCATTAGGTTTAGTGGGGTCATCGTCCCAAAGGAATCGGGCCACGTCGCGATCTTCTTCATCTATCTCTATTTGCAGGAACGCCTGCTTAATGTCCGCAGTCAGCGCAACAGGGTGTTGTCTAAATCGAATTAAAAGAAGGAAAAGATCGGGTAACAAATTGTTTCCAGTATGCAGACAGTCATTTAAGGATACCTGTCCTTTGCCATGTGAAGAAGCGTCAAACACCACTCTTAATCTACTCGTGGTTTTATCTGTTCGAATCACTGCCCTGTGTGGGAGGTAGAAGGTTGGGGCTTCTCTGGCTTCATCTAAAACAGGAACAGGCTCTATGATATTTTCACTTAAGTAGCCTTCTAAAACAGCCTTGTATTCTGTGAATAATATTGGATCATTCTGGAACGTACATCGTAGTCTTGAAAATCTTTTCTTAGCAACTTCTCGATTATCTTCTAATAATTGCTTCATTTCAGGTTTCCAAGGAAGTCGCACCTTATATCTCTTGTTATTGTAGGATATACCAGCCTCAAAGTCTTTCATAATTTGTTCGTCGAAATTACTACTAACTTTGTCTTCAGCTTCGACGCCTAGATTCTCCAGTTCCCAAAACTGTCTTAGCTGATCTGAGATAAGTTTCTCTTCCACAACTACCTTCATACTCAGTAACTCGTTAGTTGATTCAATCCGACCTTGAAGACACCATCCGAAAATTGTTTCTGTGGCTACAAGCTTATCACCTAAACGTTTGAGTCTTCCTGATACTACATCAAAATAATAATCAGCACCGATTAAAATCTCAATGTTCTTATTCCCGTAATTATAGCAGTCTGCAAGCTGTAATCCCCTCATCTGTTTTTTAGCTCTAACCAAATTAATCTCTGGAGCAGGAATATTAGTTGCGGATATTTGCTCCGTTTCTAGCACTTCTATTTTGATATATAAGGAAGGTTCTTCTCTGTTTTCAAGTTTTAATTTCACTACATTATATGTTTTTTCAGTTGGTTTGTTGGTCCCAAATGAGTACACAGATAAAGTTTCTTGTCTAATAACTCGTAGTTTTAACTTCTGAGAAATATCTTGAGCTATAAAACTCCTCATCGAGCCATTATCAAGTAACAAGCGAACATGTTCGATTTTATCATCGTTAAGGGTTTCCCTTATCATTGCTGTGCATGTTTGAAGTAATACACTGCACTGAGAATTTCCGTTTGGTTTAGTATTTTCCGATTCAATTTTGTAGTGAGAAATTGCAGTAACCACTTTATTTTCAGTGTTACTGTCTGATTTATTTTCGAGTTGATAACAGATGGATCTGTTATGTGTTCTATTACAAAGATCTCACAATTCTCTTTTTTTGCACTCTTTAATTCTATGTTGTGCTTTCAGGCATAAAAAACAACGCGCCTGTCTTCTCAAAACATCTTTCTTTTCATTCACACTCAAACTTTCACAGCGCTCTGAATCATGTTTCGCATTGCAGTAAATGCAAGTTTGACTAATTGGCAACATATATTCGTGTACCTTAGAACTATTTATCGCTGACGTTCGGTAGCTATCATGTTGTTTATCGCGAAAATTGTTTTGACTATCTCTCGAAAACTGCTTCGACCTGAAGCCAGCACTTCCCGAGCTTGTCTGGCTGTAGTTTAACACTCTCCCCCCCTTCTCCCTTCGAACTACGAAGCATTATCGATGATTCGCGACACTCAGTTTCAATTTTTAAGAATTTCAATAATTCTGACACGTTGGATTCGCCGTCTTCTGATTTATATAAACATCTTCTATTAAAATCTAAAGCAAGATCCTCAGGTATCAATTTTAAAAGTATGGGTTGTAATAAATGACCGTACATACCAGAAGTAACATTTAGCGATTCTAGACTTCTGATCTGTACCTCACAAGTATCATACAATTTTCTCAGTCCGGTTACATTGTTAGAGTCCTTCACAGGATTAAGGTTTAATAATCTAGATATATGTGCGGTTATTAAATTATTTGACTTCGCGAATCTGTTCTTTAATAGCGTTTTCGCTTTTTCATAATTCTCATCTGAAAGTGCGAAGCCGCAAACAACATTGGCCGCTGCACCTCCAAGTAATGATTTTAAATATGAGAATTTATCTATTTCCGTCAAAGCATTATTTTGATCAATGGAGTTTTGGAATTGGTTCCAGAATTCCAGCCAGGTGCATGGATCTCCGTAATATTTGTCGATAGTTAACTTAGTTAATTTAATCGACTTCGAGTAATTAATATTTCTATTTCCAGAATTCGAGTTATCAAATGAGTTATCGTGATCTAAGATAACCTGAGAGGCTTGTGCAGAAATATTCTGTTGGGTGAAATTTGACTGAGAACTTCTGGTTTCGTTTTGAGCTTTTAACTGAGCAGAAATTTTAGAATTCCACAACATGATTTTCTGAGAATATTCAAATGATGATTCTACTTCTAAATCGAAATCTTTCTCATTATCAATAACATTCTGAACTTTATCATCAAAATCCTTTAGCTCTTTGTAGAGCTCATCTAAATAATTTGAATGTTCTTGCAATGAGTTTATATCATATGAGTCAAATTCACTTTCTAGTTTATTAATGAACTGTGTAACAACAGAACGTCTAACAGCTCTATTCTTTTTAAGCTTAGAGAGCTTATCCATTTTATGACTCTGAATGAATTATCACTATTTATTCAATAGTCAATGTTGTTCAAGTTCAACTAATAGTTTATATTAATAAATCAGAAATCCTTACCTTGATCTAAGTAGTTGAGTCAAGGTGAAATTGTATTCCAATTGTATTCTTTAATCAATCACAAAAATGTTTTCAACGGTTATTTATAATCCGAATCTATTCGCGGCCGAGTAGCACCAATTATGGTCGAGGTACGGTGGTTCAGTTTTAAAATTACTTAATCACTATCTAGTCAGTTTATCTATAATCTAAATCAATAAGAACACAGCAAAAAGAAATCTATGCAAAAATTTGAGAAAAAATTTAATAAAAGGTTAAAGCGCATGTTATCTCATCTAAATCTAGATCTAATCTGTTACACACAAAAAGGAGAAAAAGTTACATGACCAGCGCATGCGCGCCGAACAGCATCGCGTCACAAGTGACGTGATTTCGAAGGAGAGTTTAATTTTCTCTAGTCGGAACAATTTCTTTTACTGTATTTTAATGTGTTTTTTGATAATGTTCAATCCTTTGCCGCATTAGAAAGAAAAAAAATATTTTTTTGTCAATTTATTTCGTTGTTATGCATGTGACGCTGTGAAGGAGATTTGGAGCACGGAGTCACAGTTCTTGCTGGCAAAAAGGAACGACAACATTATTTATCACGAAGGAAAATTGTTCAAGAGCACTATTTCTGTGCAAGAGAAGTGGCACGGCACTATGTTTATATTGAAGAAAATTTACTTGTTGGAAAATGTTCGTGGGATCAAATTTATATAGTTCATACAAGCACAATAAGTCTATGCAGGAGAACTCGATGCCGCACTGTTCGTAAGAGGGAAATATGGCCGAAAGTAAATGCTGAAGAAATTACTGATGAACCCAGTCAAGAAGCGTGGATAGTTCGCTGAGAACGGAATCAAGAAAAAACTCTTCGATGATAATTACCGCGTCTCAGACGTCTGCCATCTAGAATACAATAGGAACAGGTGAAGGATGCCATAATCTGTGATACAGGCTCTTGAT
This sequence comes from Dolomedes plantarius, assembly GCA_907164885.2. Lineage (NCBI taxonomy): Eukaryota > Metazoa > Arthropoda > Arachnida > Araneae > Dolomedidae > Dolomedes > Dolomedes plantarius. The sequence goes on from OU015493.1 coordinate 114,954,687, forward strand.
GCCTAGAAATACCTCGACTGAGTTCAATAGTCTTCAGTTCATATATTAGCCGATAACGTAATAATACAGTGGCAGTTGCGAAGTGTAGCCAAAATAACCACAGAGAACTCCATCGTCTACTGCAATCCGGGAATAATATCAGATGAAGAATAAATCGAGAATGGGCCAAGTATTAGGCCGATACAAATTATTTATTGAAGTTATTTTAAATACTACGTAGTACAATACTAAACAAACAATTACTTTACTTCAAAATTGAAGTTCTCATCTCAAGATTTCATCGTCAGTTGCAAGACACAAAATGACCATTATGGTTCATAAAAAAATACATAGAAATGGTATAGCCTCCTCACAGAATTAGGCAAAAAACCACATTCTGGAGGGGCTTCTAAAAGGTACGACCTATATATCTAGAACAATATCGTGATCTCTATATTCAATTTCTTCTCAGACAGGAGTAGAGGGAGTGAGGGTTACAAGAAAGTTGTGTGCCAAGATGTCAAGCGCCGTAGCGTACCTAGTGTGAAGGCAGGACGCGCATTAAGTTAAAAGGGCGATAACAGGCGAAAAGTTGCAACCATCTGCCTATGACGTAAAGGCGCGGCAGATTTAAAAAGCGGTAAGTGGCTGAGCAGGTGAGACCTGGCGACTTTTGAAATTCACCAAAATTTGGCGATTTATTGCCAAAGCGGTTTTCTCAGAAGCTGCACTGATTCAATTAACGACACTGCCTTTGCGGGCTTGTGAACCGGCGCGCTTTGTGGAAATAATTGACAAGCGTCACCCTGAGCAAATGACAAACTGCTTTCGAACCCGTAAATGCTTTCGAAACCCGTAAATGACAAACTGCTTTCGAAAGGGATTTCGCATATGGCACGTTGCTTGTTAGCCATTCCACAGGAAACCGTAATTTAAAAAGATCCTGGCAAAAAGAACCTTAATGGTTTCTTCAACAATATCGAGCTAATTCTATTTACGCACAGATGTGCATGAATGAGCAAAGATGTCGTCAAGGAAGACCACACGGAATTCAAAGCAAGGGCTCAGAAACACATCTGTTAACGTAAAATATTGCTTGACAAAGTGACAGAATTAAAGTATTTCCTGATATTAAATAAATTCTAGATTAAATTGGGGCAAAATTAGCACACATTAACTGTAGCGTTAAATTCCCCGCTACAGACGCAAAATTAATTTAAAGTATCACAAAGAGAAAAGAAACCACGTGATCAGCCTTTAATAAATTCAATTCTAAAAATTAACATTTAAAAATTCACCAAAAATCAGAAAATGGAGGTAAAGATTCGAAAAAGATTTCATTTTAAAGGAATTTTTTATGATCTTTCTCGTGATATAAATTTTATAACCCACAGATTAATATTTTAAATGCAAACTTTAAAGAATGTTGCAAAAACAATTTAAAAATGTAATTTTAAAAATTCTAAGAAGAATCGAATTTTTTAAAACTCTTTTTTAGTGCACCTTTATACTATAAGAAGAATCGCCATGCATAATTTCAGGCCTTTAGGTCCAGCGGTTTGGTCTGTGCGTTATCTGTGAGTCAGTCAGTAAGTTACGGAACTGTTTTATATATACTATAGACTACACGGTTCCCCAACTTGCAGTCGCAAGTGTCAAGAACACAATTGGTTTAAAATTTAAACGCTGGATCATCGTATTTATTAATATGAAACTTAAGTCTATTTTACGGTATTCCTTTTACGGAAATCCAAAGATAATGTCAACATATAATTATATTTGATAGCCGACATTAAAGCTTATTCCTGTAAAATTTAAAAGTCCCTTGTTCTAAGTATCCTATAATTTCTTTTACCTGTGTGAATTAATCCAGTCATGGACTATCCACACGGATTTAACCATGTTATTTACACGGCACCAAATATTATACTTTTTTATCCCGAAATACTTAGCTCTGTCCAGTTAATCTTTTGGCTGCATAGTTTTAAGCCAATCTACTCTTTTATTTTCCTGAAACAAGGTAACGTTCGTCCAGGAGGGGTGTCGCCTTTGTGTAAGAATCAATAATTAATATCCTTCTTCGATTACAAATGTAGTGATAACTAGTAGTTGCAATTTTATGTATGCTTTTCTTTCCGTTAACTACTAGAATTTTCATTGGAAATTCTTATTAAATTCCGATTTTATGATATTGAATATTTTAATTGCTATTTGTTATACTTTTAATTATTTTTAAAAACTTTTCTACTAATTGCATGTGGAAATATTCTGTTTCTATACGGAAAAATTCTCTAAGCTATTAAGATATTAATAGTATACGAGTTGGTACCCATCAAAACATGACGGCTAGATAGTACATAAATGTACTAATACACAAATTATGCTCAACACATCATTGCCAAATGTTGAAAATCCTAGTAATGTGCAGAAACAAATTAATGTGCTTAAGAGGCCTCGTACTTAGTGAGTATCTAAAGCCAGATTTAAAAATGTCACTGAGCATGCGCAGAAAGCAATTTTTTTAATTATTAAAAAATATTTACCGCTAATTAAGCAGCGCAAAACGAACAATTTCCATCTGGTTTAATCGTATATTTCACAAACATAATTGTCATAAAATAAATATAGCAGAGAGAGAGAGAGAGAGAGAGAGATCTAGAAAGACTCCTCGGAATAAACGTGTTTATCATTAAAACATGCCAATGAGCATGCGTAGGAATCAATTTTGAATTGTAAATTATCGCTCATTAATAGAAATTGCGGTTACAAAAACCAAATTTCATAAATCTATGGATTACAATATTTCGTTTAAGAACAAACTGAAATAAATTGATGCAGTAGTTTCCTCTCATGGACTGCCCAAAAAGTCGGCTTAGCAACTTAAATATATAGATAATGAATCAAAAGACCATTAGTGCATTTATTAATGAGTAAATATTTTCAGCTTTATGCTAGTGGCTCACCTTATATATTTAGAAAAGAAGCAACCGTAATGACGAAATACCGTGTTCGTCTAACAAAAATATTCATATAAATACGCTGCCGTAATCTTTATTTGTCTTTCTGGAAGGGAATTGTCACGTACTCAACTCGAGAAACAAATCCCATAATAATCACACTTCGAAGTAAATATGAGTGGCTTTTGCAGAGAAAATTTAAGTAAGAGTTTTAAGCTGTGAATGTGATTCTAATGGCTTTTCTAGGAAGAGGGAAAATATTCTGCTTTTGTTGCTGCTAAGATCCCTGGGGATCACGCGAATCTGAGGCCCTATCCGGTGTATATATGAATTTAGGACAGGAAATATAAACATAAGCATATGCTGTCACGGAAATTAGTTGTGCTTTTCAAGTGTAGAGGGCGTTAGTCGTCCATGCTTTGGTGTATTTTCAACATTGCTTTGTCTTATGTAATTTTCTATCAGTGTTCAGTATTCTCTTTGTTTGGAATGTCCGTGAAATGGACGATAATATAATGAATAAATGTTAACCAGGATGAATGATGGCTGTTTTTTTTTAAGTCTGGTCATCCAGTGGCGGCTCCAGGCCAAATATTTGGAGGGGGGAACGTTGGCTCTTAGGGTTATCTATATACATAAAACAGTTCCGTAACTGACTCACTGACAGACTGACTGACATACAACGCACAGACCAAACCGCTGGACATAAAGATCTGAAATTTTGTATGGCGATTCTTCTTATAGTGTAGAGGTGCACTAAGAAAGATTTTTGAAAAATTCTTCTTAGATTTTTTTAAAATGAAATTTTTAAGCTGTTTTAGTAACTTTTTTTAACTTTGCATTTAAAATAATAATTTGAGGGTTATAAAATTTATATCACAAGAAAGATCACAAAAATTTCTTCAAAATAAGATCTTTTTCGAATCTTTACCTCCCTTTTCAGATTTTTGGTGAATTTTTAAAGATTAAATTTTAGAATTAAATTTATTAAATGTTGATCACGTGATTTCTTTTTCTGGTACTTTAAATAAATTTATCGTCACGTGCATAAAAACTAAATAGACAAAAAAATATTTTTTTCTTGCTAATGCGGCAGACGATTGGACATTATTTTGTCTATAAAAATATCCCTTACGATTTTTTTGTAAATGTTTTTTTTTACATCAATTGTATTCATTGATCGTCGTATTTATTATAAATACACTGCTGGCCACTGTAAATGTCCATCCGTCCTCGCGAGTTATAATTTTGGCAGCACGCCAAACCCAGTCTATGGCTTGGAGAAGTTAAACAGAAAGTACCAAGATACGTCAAAATTTTGACATATATATACACTGCTGGCCACTGTAAATGCAACACCCTGAAGGAAACATGCAAATAACATGAAATTTACAACATGCATTAGCGGAGGTGAGATATGCAAATGATTAGAATTTCAGCGCAGACGCACATCACGCGCGCCTGTGGCGCCACTTCAAAGCGCTATTTAAGGCTTGGAGATTTCGACGATTTCAAGTTCGGCAATTGTGTTTTTCTTGTGGTTTTTTCAAAACAAACGATCAATTATGCCTCGTCGAAAACAGCGATCATCTTTTGATCAAGTATCCGAATTCGACAGAAGAAGGATAGTGGCCTACAGAGATTGTGGATTATCTTTCAGGGAAATCGGTAGTCGTGTTGGACGAAACCAAGCAACTGTAATGCGGATATGTGATCGTTGGATGCAGGAGGGTACGAAGGACCGGCGTGTTCGATCGCATCCACCTCAGTGCTCCACTTCACGTGATGACAGGCAAATTGTGCGCATGGCAGTGACGGATCGCTCAGTCACATCACGAACCATAGCACAGCACATGCAGTCTGTAACGCATCATCCAGTGTCTGCGCGTACCATTCGACGCCGTTTACAGCAGAGTGGTCTGTCCGCAAGACGTCCATTGCTTTGTCTACCGTTGACAGAGAACCACAGACGTCTCTACCGCCAATGGTGCGATGACAGAAGGATGTGGACGGCAGAATGGAATGAAATTGTCTTTACTGACGAGTCACGCTTCTGTCTGCAACAACACGATGGTCGCATTCGAGTCTGGAGATACCGTGAAGAGAGGATGCTGAACAGCTGCGTTATTCACCGCCACACTGGTCCTGCACCGGGTATTATGGTATGGGGCGGTATTGGATATCACTCTCGCACACCTCTAGTACGCATTGCCGGTACTTTAAACAGCCAGCGCTACATCTCCGAGGTGTTGGAGCCAGTTGTCCTTCCTTACCTTCAGGGCTTGCCCACAGCCATATTTCAACAGGATAATGCGTGACCACACGTGGCGCGCATTGTCCAACGGTTCTTCGTCAATCGCCAGATTGAATTGCTTCTCTGGCCGCCTCGCTCTCCGGATCTTTCGCCGATAGAAAACATGTGGTCCATGGTTGCTCTAAGATTGACCCAGATTCCATCCCCAGCTGCCACAGCAGATCAACTTTGGCAACGTGTGGAAGCTGCTTGGTCTGCTGTACCCCAAGAACTCATCCAAAGTCTCTTTGAATCAATGCCGAGGCGTGTGGCAGAGGTGATCTCCAACAATGGCGGCTACTCTGGCTACTGATTTTGGCAGGAACCACACTTCACAGAAGTCTATAAATTTAATCATTTGATACTTGGTCAACATGTTATCTACAAAATAAATTTTGTTGTGATATCTCTTGTCTTTCTTGGTGTTGCAATTTGGGTGGCCAGCAGTGTATATATATATATTTATTTTTTTAACATTAATCGCATACATTGACCGTTGTATTTAATTTGAATGTACTCCGTAGCGAAGTGCGGGTTTTCATCTAGTCAATATATATAAAACAGTTCCGTAACTGACTGACTCACTGACTGACATACAACGCACAGACCAAACCGCTGGACCTAAAAGGCTGAAATTTTGCATGGTGATTCTTCTTATATTGTAGGGGTTCACTAAGAAAGATTTTTGAAAAATTCTTCTTCGATTTTTTAATATTAAATTTTTAAACTGTTTTTGTAACTTTTTTTAATTTTGCGTTTAAAATAATAATTTGCGGATTATAAAATTTAAATCACGAGAAAGATCATAAAAACTTCTTCAAAATGAAATCTTTTTCGAATCTTTACCTCCATTTTCTGATTTTTGGTGAATTTTTAAAGATACATTTTTAGAATTTAATTTATTAAATACTGATCACATGATTTCTTTTTCTGGTACTTTAAATAAATTTATCGTCACGTGCATAACAACTAAATAGACAAAAAGATTTTTATTTTCTTGCTAATGCGGCAGACGATTGGACATTATCCAAAAATATATTAGAATACAGTAAAAGATACGTTCCTCAAACTGTACTATATTAACTGTACTATATTCTTTAGTATATCCTATTAGATTTAATTTGAATATTTTCTTCTACATTATTTTATCTATAAAAATATCCCTTACAATTTTTTATAAATATATATTTTGTTTCTTCTTACATCAATTGTATACATTGATCGTCGTATTTTTATAAATATGTATATATATATATATATATATATATATATATATATATATATATATTTATTTATTTATTTTTGGCATTAATTGCATACATTGACCGTTGTATTTAATTTGATTGTACTCCGTAGCGAAGTGTAGGTTTTCAGCTAGTATATATATATATATATATATATATATATATATATATATATATATATATATATATATATATATAAGAAATAAACATCCTCTCATTTTAAATTTAAATTCATTTAGTATTAGGTCTACGATTACATAATTTTAGGCTATAGAAAAAAATACATACATCAGGCTTTTTTTTTTTGGGGGGGGGGGGCAATTGCCCCTACTCCCCCCCCTCTTGGAGCCGCCCTTGTGGTCAACTTTTTTATTTCACACACACACAGATAGACGAATTTTTATTTACCGGCAATGGATGGTCGAGACGGGGCTCCTTCTTTTGCTGGTGGAAGACAGACTAGTACCCTAGATTACAACCATGCCTAGTGAAAGATTCGAACCCGCGCTCCCGCAGTGGCAGACTGAGGCCTTAACAACCTAAGGCTGCTGTTTACTAACTGTACTAGATTCGCTCACCTCAATGTTTACCAATCAAAATTTTTTTTTTTTACTATTTACAGCTACAGAAATAATGACAACTCAATAAAAATGGTATTTTCAGCTAGCCTGAACTTTTCGGCACCTTGAAACACGATTCCTTTTAAAAGTTTCGTCCGCCAAAGGAATTTATGAGCATTTGAAACCCACTTTACCAGATTTTTCCCCGAGTAATATAAATCTTAAAATGTTATTTGCATTTCTTTTAAACGAAAAATGCCCCAAAGTGTAAAATTTCTTTCTCTCCGTAGAGGTTGGCAACACTGGCTAAAACCATCCTTCCATCCGTCCTCGCGAGTTATAATTTTGGCAGTGTGCCAAACCATTCTGTATCGCTTCGAGAAGTAGTAAACAGTTAAACAGAAAAGTACCAAAATGCGTTAAAAATGTGACATACATATATGTATATATATATTCATACGTAAATATATATGGATATACAGGTGGTTATCAAAATTATAGAAACACCTATCAATATTAGTGGTGTTTATGAATGTGCCTCGTATTCTTTTAAAAAAAGTCGCCACCGGTATTTTTTTACGTAATATAGGTATGTATTATTCTACTGTCAGGTAGCAGTAATGAAGCTAAGGGCATGGTGCTTTTGGGGGGAACAGCGTAAAATGTCAAACTTTGCAGACCTTGTGAAAAGGGCAAATTGTTGAAGCGCGTTAAAATTGGAGTATCTGTTACTGCAACCCCCAGGCTAATGGGTGTTTTCCGAGCTATGGTATCGAAAGTCATGATAGCATACAGAGTGCACGGAAAAACATGCTTTGCCAAACAGAGTAGTGGACGAAAGGGAGACCTGAGTGAAAGAGACGGACTAGGTATTGAAGCGGATTGTGACACGAAGAAAGAAAACAACTGCAACCAAAATGACCGAAGAATTCAATCGGCATCTGCGTGTTCTGGTATCAACCATTAGAGGTAGAAGGGAACTTAAAAAAAGCATTTACGGAAGAGTAGTTATTTCCAAGCCACTTGTAATACACTGGTATAAAACATTAAGAGAATTTGCAGACTTGGTCGATTATCTCTAGAACTACTGTACCGATTTTAATGAAATTTGATATGTACATACATTGATACAATACAAAACAAATAACCATTCAATAATCGTAATACACACGCATGATCGTGCGTAACACCCGTTGGAGTCGGAAGGTATGAAACAGCGGTTGCAGAATAAACAAAAAAGTGGGTTAATAGATGGGTTAATAGGGGGTATGGTCCCCTCTTACAGATATACAGGTCTCACAGCGTGATTTCATACTTGAAATAAGGCAGTTTATCATTTCCTGTGGCAATTGGTGCCACTCGTTCAGCAACGCTGTTTTCATTCCCTGGGCGGTTCTCGGAGGGGAGTTGCGAGTTGCAATTGCCCTCATCAGAGCGTCCCAGACATGCTCTATAGGGTTAAGGTCTGGAGATCTGGCTGGCCAATCCATCCGGCGAATATCCTCACCTCTAGAAATTCGTTGACCAGAAGATATCTATGTGGCCTCGCGTTATCGTCCATTAAAATGAAATCAGGGCCAACTGCACCCCTGAAAAGGCGAACATAGGGCTCCAAGACCTCATCCCTATACCTCACACCAGTCACAGTGCCTCTTTCAAAGACATGGAGAGGTGTGCGGCCATCCAACATGATGCCTGCCCAGACCATTAAACCTCCTCCGCCATAATGGTCGATTTCGCGGACATTGGAGGGTAGGTAGCTGGACCCTGGTTCTCTCCATATGAAGGTACGGCAAGAATCGGTGTTTAGGCTGAACCGGGACTCATCAGTGAAGAGAACAGTCGCCCATTGATCCATACTCCAATCTCTATGCTCTCTGCACTATGATAAACGGATTATCCTGTTCGTAGAAGTGAGCGGGACGCAAACCGTAGGTCTTCTTGCACGGGTTCCTGTGGCTGCATACAAGTCACGAGAGAGCTGAGAAGCTGTAACACTCCTGTTACGCCTCGCTATAATCAACAAATGGCGATCTTCTCTGGCCGTCGGGGCTCTTGGACGACCTTGCCCAGGCTTTCTCTCGATGGATCCGGTATCCTGGAACTGTTTCCATAAGTTACACACGACGCTGGGCGTTAAATTGAACTCTCTACAAATTTGGACATGAGATTCTCCTGCTTCTAGCATCCCCACATTTCGCCACCTCATTCCATCATCTAAACGTTGGTTATTACTCATTTTTACCGTTGCAATTTGAAATTAACCGATTGCTGCAAAATAACACCATCTATTAACCCATTTTTTTTGTTTATTCTGCAACCGCTGTTTCATACCTTCCGACTCCAAAGAGTGTTATGCACGATCATGCGTGTGTATTACAATTATTGAAAGGTTATTTGTTTTTTATTGTATCAATGTATGTACATATCAAATTTCATTAAAATCGGTACAGTAGCTCTAGAGATAATCGGCCAAGTCTGCAAATTCTCTTAATTTCTTACACCAGTGTAGATGCCAATACTAAATATCGTCCACAATGTTGCCACGAGAACAAATCCTGCTCGAGTAATATGTCGAAAAATGGCATTTGGTCCGACGAATCATTGTTCACATTGTTCCTCGCAACAGTACGTGCGTATACCTGGAGAACACCTACACAAGCGTAAGATTCTGGCTGTCTCATCTCAACTGTCAATCATGGAAGCATATCCATCAGGGTTTGTGATGGCATTTCCAGGTTTTCTTCAAGCTCTATTATAACTCTAAAAGGGAGATTGAATGAGAAGGACTATGTCGAAATTTTAGCTCACTAGTCCATCCTATGGTGCAAACATTGTTTCTTGCAGGAGATGGCGTTCTCCGGTATGTTATCCCCCTATACATACATCTAAACTTATCAAGTATTGGTTTCAAGAGCATGAAAAAAAAGTCAAATATCTTGTCTTGCCCTGTACAAAATCTCCGACTATAAATCATCCAACCACTGTGATCTGTATAAGCGGATAGATAAAGGTATCTCTATCCACCACAGCATCTCTACAGGAACTTTCATGTTTTTTCCCTGAAGAATGGTATAATATATTCTTAACCACTATTTATGACTTATATAATCCAGTTCCAAGGTGAATCGGGTGGTATTACATGACAAAGGTGATCCTGTCCCGTATTAATAAAGGTTTTCCTGATGTTTCTTAGTGTTTCCATTATTTTGATAACCACCTGTATATGAATAACACACACATACATATACACATACAAAAGAAGTAAGCAACAATAAGTTAAACTACATTAATAACCCACTGTAGTTTCGTTGGAAGAAACTACCTGAATTTTTTTTCTAAATACGGAGGTACTTGTCGTGAGGCATTCGCCCTATGACATGCAAAATCTTGTTGGATACTTGGGAGCACCATTAAGGTGAGCCAAGATTGATCCCTATGAAGGGATCCAACGTCCAATCCTTACTCGGGATTTGAACTCAAACCCAGAGCGCTGAAGTTCACGACGCTGGCCACTATACCATATGGGGCCGTCAGTCAAATCTAAAATCATACACATAAAAAAAAATATATGGATTTGCGTAATGAAAACGGAATTCCGTATTGGCTAATGGAAAATATTATTCGGAAAAGACATTTTGAGTTTGTTTAATTTTTATCCTTCATATATCCTTTACAATGACAAATATATTTTTTCTGAAACTTTTTTAATGGAAAAAAAATTAAAAACGTTAGTAAACAAATTCACCAATTTTAGCCTACTTCAGGCGGCCACCTTTCATTTTACTTTAACCTTTTAGAACACTTGGAAAAAGTCTCTCACAAAAATTTGCAAAAGACAACAACATACATAGTACATCTGATTAGCAAAACAAATCATAAAATGTCAAATCTTGCCCAAAAATTAGGACATTTCAAAAGTATTGTTATATCGGATGCTTTGACAAAAAACATCAAAAAGCAATTTTTCCCTGAATATTTTTAACCTAACCAGGGATTATTTTAGCCTTTTAAATACGTTCAGTTTTTAGTTTCTGGAATTTATCTGCCTCTTCAACACCCTCCAAAATATGTCCTTACTAATCTGAAACCGGGAGTACAATGCCTGACATTCTGGAATATATTTATGTGGATGTTCTGGGTGGGAGTAATGCACATAAACGTCAGTCCGGATTGCAGCTTGATGTGACATGCGTGTAATGACCGAATCACGTGACATGAAACGAGTGTTTCCGCGTTGTCGACTTGCCCAGATACCTGAATAAGAAATCATCTGCAGAAGTAATTGCTTCTTGATGGAAGAATTGCGATTCTTCGTATCGGTCAAAATTGAGGAATGTACTTCAATATTTGTTTGAAAAATTATCATTTAAACTATTATAGGAGTCTTAAATCTTCATGGATGTATTGTTAATATAAAAAACTATAGTCAAAGATTTAATAAAAAAATTTTCATTCTATATTTTTTCTTAAATTTTTTCTTACTTCAGCTATAGAATTTTAAAATATGATTCTTTTTCGTACGTCCCCTGAATATATATTCTCTAGAGAATGTAAGAAACATCGCATACAAAAATGAGATTTCTAAAAAACAAAATTATTTTCGTCCCTATGCATGTGATTATAGTAAATGCTTCAGTGAGGTAAACTAAATTACTAGGTTAGAAGACATTAGTCCAAATCGCACTTCTAGCCAACAATTGCGATTCAAATCATTTTGGATTATCATCTTGAAAATATTTTAATGCACAAGTTTACTATTAAAAGCATACTTTATAATGGTTGTTAAAAACACACACACACACACACACATATATATATATATATATATATATATATATATATATATATATATATACTAGAAGGTAACCCGTCATTTTGACGTCATAATACTAATAAGGACGTCATAATGGAAAAAATGTATGAAAGTTAAAAAATATCCAGATTTATCTCTAACAATATTGCATTTAATCCACACCTTGTAAAAGCAAACTCTTTCATTATTTTTTATTTATTTAGTTTTTCATACGATTGGAGCAGTATACTGCCATCCAACCCGTCATTTTGACGTCATAATACTAATAATAACGTCATAATGGAAAAAGTATATGAAAGTTAAAAAATATCCCGAATTATCTAACAATATTGCATTTAATCCACACCTTGTGAAAGCAAACCCTTTCATTACTTTTTATTTATTTAGTTTTTCATGCGATTGGAGTAGTAGACTGCCATCCAGTTTTTTACAGCTCACTACGCGATATGAATACTTGAGCTACTTGATTCATTCACATTCAAGTTTGTTTACTTTCAGAATTCATCGCAAGAGTAAACAGATTTTTAAAAACTGTTAAATATGCAACTAAAAACATCCATTTTTTTTAGTTCTGAATGTTTTATAGAAAAATAGGCTGAACAAACGTGATTTGATGGAGAAGATATTAGTTTTTAGGTACGAAAAAATTCAGATCCACATCTGAAATTGAAATTAAGCCTAACCGGCCGTTTGTTTACTGAGGGCTTCAATTGAAAGATGAGTACAGACCGGAAGTGTTATACAGAGAAAATGGCTATTATATATATATAATATATATATATATATATATATATATATATATATATATATGAAATGTCCGGATGGACATCTCATGAAATAAGAGCATACATCGTGGCCGGAAAATAATAAAATCAGCTTCAGGAACAAACTAATTTAATAAACAGTAAAGCAACACATCTTATTCGCTTCGAGCCAGGTCAGCGTCTCTCGCAAAAAGCGCCAAAATAGAATTAGGTCAGAGAGGTTCCCAGAATTGGCGGAGAAAGTTAGTATGTGGGAAGGCGAAGCGTTTACACCAAGACAAGAATGACGGGTTACCATGGCAGAGATGAAGTACAGAATGGGCGATTATAGGTAGTTAGTAATATTATCACATATACAGAGGCTGTTCACACATTTTTTAGACTATGTATATTGTATTCACAAAACTAAATTACATAAAATTCTTGTGTTTTAAATGTTCTATTTGACATCCCTTATTCTGAAATATCTTTCGACACCGCAATTTCCAGGATAATAATGCCTTTTGAAGTGTCAGAAGATTTATTCTATCCCATTCCTCCTGAACAGCTTTCCAGAGTCCTGTAAGGGTTTTGGGACGATGTTTGGAAAATGCAGATTTTAAAAGTCCGAAAGCACAAAAATCCATAGGTGATACATCGGGAGATTTAGTAGGGATATCAGTGAAGGGTATGGCCTTGATACCAGTTTTTTGTTCCATTTCTTTTAGGAAATTTACTGTGGATTTTGATGTGTGACTGCTAGCTTTGTCCTGATGGACTCTCACAGATTGATGGCACTGTGGGTAAAGCGATGGTATTTCATTCAGAAAAATTGGCGATAAAATATGTTCCTGATAGTATTTGGAGTAAATCTTGACATTTTTTTCCACTCTCTTTATTTTTAACTTGCCATTATAAGAAAAACCAGCAACAATCATGAATCCCTTAGAAAAACTTTCTTTCGATTCTTTGAACCATGTACTTAAATTTTTTTCTCCCCTTTTATGATAATAAATGACTCTTTTTTTGTTGCAATCATTTAAATACACCCATGATACATCTATTGTGACACAAATTTTCTATTTTTCTTTGGATAAGTGTTTCTCATATAGAATTCTGCAGCGTGTCCTGCGTTCAGCGATATGATTTGGAAGAAGACGATGCACATTGCGTTTTTTCGCTTTCTTAAGATTTAAATCAACGTTTATGATTTTGTTTACAGTGGACACCGAGCATTTTAATGATTTTGCAACTGTCCTTTGACTAGGGGTATTTTCTTTTAACATTAAACAACGTACCTTTGCAATAGTCGAAGATGTCCGTTTTTTCCTTGGATACTTGTTTGGAATTTTTGCCCCACTTGAGGTTCCAATTTGACGTTTTTTTCCTTTGTTGTTGACGATATTATCTATCGACGCTTTAGATATCACGAAACCATGACTCTCACATCGTTTTTGGATAACGGAGTATGCATATTTCTCTTCGGAAATAGCATAAATGTAGCCTTCGAACCACTGCTTTGTTAAAAACGCCATTTTGAATATAAACAAAACTTTCAAGCAGCAGACGATAATTTTGACTTTTAAAAACATAGTACAATTGCAATTATTTCTTTTACAGCAAACTATTTTTTATTACCGCTTACCAAAATCGTCTAAAAAATGTGCGAAAAGCCTCTGTATATATATATATACAGTGAAACTTCTTTGAAGTGGCCAGTAATGATTCCGAAAAAAAGCGACTGTTTTGAGGGGTTGCCGTCGGAATGAGGTTTCGTCCATAAAATTGGCTCTATGTAGTGTTTCATCAGCTCTGAACATTTAGAGGGGTAGCCGAAAAAGGGTGCACATATATAAATATATATATATGTATGTGTGTGTGTGTGTGTGTGTGTGTGTGCGCGCGCGCGTGCGTGCGTGTGCGTGTATACGTTTTCGCTGTATTTCATGTTTTACCAGAACGGGAACATAATGAAATGTCGTGGAAATTAAATAACTCTTTTTTTTACCCGTAAAAGTATTCCCTAATATTTTTTTCCAGAATGAATGGTATCGTAAAATTCTTTGTTGTTGTTCCAACTGTAAACAATTTAATGTGCTAATTTAATTGATATTATATTGAAATAAATTGGGTCATTTCAAAAGTAATGCAGACTAAATTAGTTCTTTTATACACTTGATTTCTTACAATTTCTCTCTACAGTCCTTCTACATGGTTCACCCTGCTTCTCAATAGCAGAGTCCCAACATCTAGGAAGATGTTTTATACCTTGCAGCATGCTACTTTGGTTGAGTCCTCTGATGACTCGGGTAATAGCTGAAGTAAGCTCTTCTAAGGTGGAAAACAGTTGACTGCGCAAAGGTTTCAACATCAATTTAATGTCCAGGAGTTTCTGTTTTTTTTCAGATTTCAGTCAGGGAGGAACCCACCAAGCACAATCTCCCAAGCTTGATGTATGATCGTTGATCCTCTACACTCACATTTCCCGAGACACCTGCGGACTTTATTTCAAAAATTTGTCACTCCAAAACAAAACACATTAGAAAACTTTCCAACACATATGAATATCCCTCTAGTTTTCAACTGCAAAGAACGAAATTCTTTTTTTGATTGTATCATCCAATGAGAAATGGCGCCGTCTTGTGCATTACTTTTGAAATTTTCGTCGTATATATATATGCCCTGATTTTTTCTTGGGGGCTTTTTGAAGCTTATAAAGTGGTATGACAAATGTCTCAATGTACTTGGTACTTATGTGGAAAAATAAAGTTACGTCTTATCTTTAATGTCTCACTATATTTTTTGTCTTTCATACACACCTCTGTCCACAGTCACCATGTGAAACTTATATTGACTAACTGTCGTATATATATATATATATATATATATATATATATATATATAGATAGATAGATAGATAGATAGATAGACAGATATAAATATATTTATTTATTTATTTATTTATTCATATATAACGGAATGAGTTAAAAATTCTTAGTTTCTTTTCACTTGTTGTTTAAAAATATCATCTTTCAGCTGTCTTTTCTGAGATAAGATTCTTTTTATTAAGAGACCAAGCTATTACAACCTGACATCTGAGAGATTATCATTTAGGACGTAATAGGCTGAGCTGTTCGCAGATGTGCTACATCAAATTACAGCTAGACGTGACATGCTTGAGAGATCTGCAGCAAATGGCATAAAACGATTGCTTCTGGTCCGTCAGCTGTCAGTGATATCCAAACATGATACGGTTCAATCAGAAGTAATAATTCCGCAGGAGATGGCCATAATAAGGCTTATAATTATATTTTTCTGCAATGGGCGCAAAGTACCTTGATTTAACATAATTTAAATATTACATAGCATCTTAAAATTCTGAAAATATTGTTCAAACCATTGTATACCATTTTCAAATTTTTTAAAGAATCTTTAGAGCTTCACTCAGTACTTTGAACTAAAAACTGAAGCGAAGTGTTTAACTTTTATCAATATGTTGTAAATGTACATCAAATTAAGCTAACCATTGATTTTTTCTAGTTGGTTTTAAAAAAATAGCTTAACAGCCTGAATTTAGTTCTAAGGGTTTTTCCTTTGAAATAAAGATACTTGAAGTCACTGCCCTTCAAAATATGTCTTAACATATTTATTTTAATGATATCTTCACAGGTATTTTAATAAATATATTTTCTATATTATGAAGTATAAAAAAGTTTTAAATGATACATTAATATTTTTTAATTTAAAACATTATCTGGATGCATCGTATCGATATAACAGATGAAAAAAATGTTTTAAACCTATCAAAGAAAAATGTTTTGTTCAAGGAAATATAAATAAAGTTTTGTCATGCAAGTGAAATACTTTTAAGCATTTTTGTGAAACATTTTTTGAGTTATAATTTTTTCTTGTAATTTTTTTGTCTCCTCGTATGAAAAATTTTGAAGTAATGCTGTGTACAAAACCAATTTTTTTGTTTATTTTCTGTATAGGTGACATTAAAAATTAATTCTACCGTACTTGAGTTCTTGCACCAAAGTATTTTTGAGTTAATATCTGGGGAAAAACATTTTTAATAATTCATTCAACTTAACAGGCTGGAACAACAAAATATTTTTTATATCTGTATTAAAAATTCAGCAGATGTTGTTTCAGGGATCTTAAATCTGTTTGCCTATAAATATAAGATTTTTTTATTAACTTTGCTACTATATTTTTATATTTATATCTTCATGCATTGTTTAACCTTTAGCTTACGGGGCTCTTTTTTCCGATTCCCTCTTTAGAACGGGAAATTTCATTCCCCCTTTGTTAAAACGGTCACTAAGGGGGGTTGTGCACACACATATATATATATATATATATATATATATATATATATATATATATATATATATATATATATATATATATATATATATATATATTCATTTTCTTGGGCCCGTATTCTTGGGATACATGCTATCCCATCCCGTAAGGAAAAGGTTAACTATCTAATTAGAACATAGAGAGATGAATTTCATTAATAGTTGTTTTCGGTTTTTATTTTTTTCCTGATCTATTATTTTTTCTTTTCAACTTTCATGATATTTTAGTACAATTTTGATATAAAACAACTTTTCAGGATCATATTCGCCTATGGCTTCTGGGAAATATACTCCAAATTGAACTAAAAAAAACCCTGAAAATTGATTATAATGCACAAATGCTACCCCAAAGTATATAGGAATATAATATAAGTAATATAAAACTCAAAAGTATTTGAAATTTATTTTGGTTGGCAGAAAAAATGCATGTCAAGTTTTTTTTAACTGCCAGAAACATTGAAATTTTTCATCACCTTGAAAAAAAGACCTATTTGTCATGTGTATTGATGTCATTCACTTACGAAAACGCAATTAGAATTTTAAAAAACGATATAATATATTAAGGATGTTTTATGATAAGAAATTGAAGTTAAATTTTTAAACATTACGAGGGTTTTTATGAGTATCACTATGTAAAGATTTTATTTAACTAAAAATAAATAATCCAACAGAGCTAGATAATTATAAGAAGAATGCAGACAAAAAAACAAATAGAAATCAA
The DNA here is from genome assembly GCA_907164885.2 of Dolomedes plantarius. Classification (NCBI taxonomy): domain Eukaryota; kingdom Metazoa; phylum Arthropoda; class Arachnida; order Araneae; family Dolomedidae; genus Dolomedes; species Dolomedes plantarius. The sequence continues at coordinate 114,972,367 of OU015493.1, forward strand.
CCACTCAGGGCTCCATGCACCAGAGGCAAGATTATGTAGTAGTGCCGGAACTGAACCAGAAATCGAGGTAACCGACTGGTCTCGTCATCAGGGAGCCTAACCAAATCAATTACCTCAAGGGTAACTTTCTGAATTGGATGCAGGTATAACCAAAACACATCCCAAGGCCCCGAGTTCCCCATTGAAACTTTTAGTCAAAAGAAAATGAAAAGACAGAGACAACTTACAGTAAGGGCTCAACGCACCATACATGCAAGTACACATACAATCCTAATGAAAAGCCAAATATGCATACATACCCTAATTCCGTAGGTGACGGTTATGGCGAAACAGCAGCCAATTTTACTCTAGTAGTTACGTCACTGTAACAAAACTATAGCGCCACATCCCATTGAAGTTTAAACAAATGTAAACAGAAACCCTATCCTAAACGTCTTTAAAAATTCCTGAGTCTAAATGCCATTTTTTTTTAAACTTTAAAATTGCCGAAATTTTGGGGAAAATTGTTCTTACATAGGTTTTTCTCAAAAATGCTACATGCCTCCAAAAAATCTTCAGCATTGTTACATATGTTTTTTATTGTGTATAGTTGTGAGTAGAAGATATCATAATAAATTTTATACTTCAAGTTGCTATGGAAATTGGTAAACGTGATAACCTCAAAGTTAAAATCTAATCTTTTATCATATATCCCAATTTTTAATTCGCTATTTTGAATTTTAATTTTTAAATCCAGATAAGTCGCAAAATGATAATTATCATTAGACCTTGTTTGGCAGTCTATGCTCGCTTTTTAATTTTGTTAGTTTGATTTGTTTATTTTATTTTTACATTAAAGATTTTATTTAGTTACATGAGAGCAATGGATTTTCTTCTGCTATTAAAACAAAGGCAATGATTGACGAGCAGAAATAAAGTTCAACCATTCGAAATATGTAAAACTGTAAACATTATTATTGCTACCGTGACTGGACCATACCTGAAACAATAAGTCCTTTTGTTTATTTTGTCCAAAAATAACAAGAAACGATCTAATATTCTTTAAGGGTACTGAATTTTCATCACAAATTGCCTCAGTAATTTCCAGGTAAACATGTTACCTAGTCAAAATATTAGACTTATAGAAACTAAACTTAATTGTTATATTACATTAAAAATTAATCCATAAGTTACAATATTACGTTGCACAGAAGGAACCGAAAAAGTGCTTTTTAAATAATTGTCTTTTGATACGTGCTAATTTTTAGGCATGCTTAAATTATTTTCTTCATAGAAATGATACAGGTTTACAATAATATGTAAAACTTTATTGAAAATTCAAGTGCGTTCATTTTCATCGCAAATTGTGTTGTACACTAGGCAAACAATTTCAGTAAAATATAATTAGAAAACCTGAATAAAAAGCATATTTTTAAACAAAATGCCATAACTCCGTAAAATAATACATCTTGGCGGCAAATTTAATGGGCTTAACTCAAAGCCCTTTAATATGGAGTATTATTAAACTACATTTCCCAACTGTGCTACGGCTAGATTTTTTCAAAAATATCATAAATTTTCGGTTCAGTTTTGAACGTTGTTGTTACTACGGTCGCTGGGACTGACGACTTCCCCCAGTCCGGTGACATATGAAGACCCCAGTCCCGTGTACATATGAAGACAAGACAGGGAACAGAAACATAAACACAAATAATTTTTTTTATAAACAAAGACGCCGGCGATAGATAGTGGATTGTGGTTGCTCTTTATAGATGGGGTTCCTTTCACAGGGGAACACTGACGAATTCATCAATTTACAACCAAGTCTGATGCGGGAATCGAACCCATGCCCCCTGCGTGGCCGGCTGATGAACCACTAAGCTACGGGGCGGGAATTTTAAATGTACCTCCAATAAACCAGTTTTTTGAACATTTAGGAGAAATGCATCAAAAATAATAAACAAAATACCTCTAAAATTCACTGGGAAATTTTCCATTTAACTTTAAAATGCATTAACATACGTACAATCTTTCTTTTTTTTAAATAATGATCTTCTAAATAAATCATCAAAAGAATGATCACCTGGGAACAGCATATTACATAAAGGCTTCCCTAATACCTGCGATTCAGAGAGATTTTATGGTAAAAAGAAAAGATTTGTGGATGTATTAAGTAAGCTTTACATGAAATAAATTAAAACAAAAAAATTGAGTAATTTAGTCTTGTTAGTTATGCAATTTTAGTTATGTCTCATTAAATGACAATTTTTTCGTTACCGTTTTAGATATGTGGGTAACAGAGAATCATTTATGAAATAGAGAACTCAATTAAAAGTCATTAGAAAATATTTCATGATTGAATGATGTTTGAAACAAATATATTGCTGATAGACCTTCATCTATCTTTGGTCGGTAAGTACTTTCTATAGAATTTGTAAAGCAATTGTCTATACGATGAAAATATTTTATTTTTCTGAAATGAGTCTATACATAAAGCAAATCAGGTGTAATAAAATTTATCCATTTGTTCAAAGGAGGCATTAAACATTATTGATTTTAAACAATTTTTAAATATTGAAAACGCAAATGAAATTCACTTTTTCGGGAACGGACAATTTTTACATTATCAGTCAACCTTTTCAAGCAGGAAATTCTTCCGAGAAGAAAAAAAAGAAAATTGAGAAACCTAATTTCCTGTCATGTGTTTATAATGTCTTTGATAGAAATTTCCCTTCTAAGCACCCGAGTTTTATTTCCTTATCTCTTTTCTCTCGGAAAAATGCTTTCTTCGATGAAAAAATTGAGGTTTATAAACCATCGTTCGACGGTTGATTCTTGGCAGAATTTTCTTCCTGGCTTGCCATGCAATAAACCGCAGCGTCCTCCTAAGTAGAAAATTCTTTTAAGACTTCGTTGACTGTATTCAGTGTGTTTATAATATTCCTCATCTTAAAAAACTCCTTAATCCTGTGTTTATGAATACAAAATTGTCTAAAGATCTTTTCTAACAATATATTTTTAAGGGAAAAGTTTGTAGTAACTGAAATGAATATAAAGTTACTATAAAGCACTGAAATATACTTCAAATGGCATTTTTTAAAACTAAAATCCTTTAATTCCCTGCAAAAAATATTCACCTGAATTGGGCTTCTTGAAATATCCTCTCTGAAAACTAAAAAGGAGAATCTTTAAATAATAGCACCCTTTTTCCTTTAATTGAAAACAAGAATTTTGGGAACATGCTCCATGTTTTACCCCGCATACTCGTACTTCCATATATACCATAAATTTTCTAAAATAACCAAAGTGCATTTCTTCGCATATATATACTATATATACTCTGTCACAAAAAATATATGCACCCAGAAGAAACCAAGCTACTATCACGAAACTTGGCATGAATGTAGTCTGGTAAAAGATATGCAAATGATTAAATTTCCGACGCTAATGAGACAAGGGTAAGCGCGCTATGCGCATATGAGATGCACAGCTGGGAAAGTTTAAAAGCATGATTGCTCGTGTCATAGGGTTATTCAAACAAATCTGTCGACTTGTACGGTATTATGACTAGAGATGCCTCTGAGACGTAACCGGCGACAGTATGAACAATTGTCGGACTTTGAGAGGGGGCGTATAGTAGGCCTCAGAGAAGCAGGTTGGTCAAACAGGCGTATCGGCCGCCACCTCGGTCGGAGAGATAAGGTAGTTGCTCGGTGTTGGCAACAATGGATCACGGAAGGGATAGTCTACCACCGTCAAGGAGGGTCAGGGCGTCCCAGGAACACAAATGCGCGCGAGGATCGCGCAATGATAAGAGCGGCCACGTCTGCACCAACAACGTCGCTAGAATCGGTTAGACGCCATTTACCACCTTCCAGACATGCGATGGTATCAAGGGAAACCATTCGGAGACGATTGGCCAACGGAGGTATAAGGAGCCGACGTCCATTAAGACGCCTACCACTGACCCCACATCACAGGCAGTATCGATTGGATTTTTGCCGACCTCGGGTAATCTGGAGTGTGACCGACTGAAGGCGTGTGATCTTCACGATGAATCCCGATTCAGTCTCAATGCTGATGACCAGCGCATACGTGTGTGGAGACGGCAAGGCTACCGGTCCGATACGGTATTTGTTGTCGAGAGGCATACGGCGATTACACGAGATGTGACAGTGTGGGGAGTGATTTGATGAGACACACGATCACCTCTAGTCGTCCTTAAACGCACTTTGACGGCACGCAGTTACGTGGACGGGATTTTAAAGCCGTTTGTACTGCCTATGCTATCAAGTCGCCCAGGTGCCATTTATCAGCAAGACAACGCTCGTTCACATACTGCGCGACTCTCCCAACAATGTCCTCAAGGATATGACATACTCCCATGGCGTGCCAGGCCACCAGACCTCTCACCAATAGAGCACGTCTGGGACGTTCTTCGAAGGCAACTGCAGCCGTCCCGGAATACTGGAGAATTAACTGCCCAGTTGCAAAGATTATGGCATGATCTTCCACAGGAGGTCATAGGTGACCTCGTTGATTCGATGCCACGGCATGTTTCGGCTTGAATAGCTGCCAGAGGTGGATTTACTACTTACTGATTTATAACCTTTTTCATGCCATATCTTCTTAATAAAACGATCTTTACTTCTGAATTTGTAATCATTTGCTTATTTCTTATACACTACATACATGTTAAGTTTCGTGATAGTAGCTAGTTTCCTTCTCGGTGCATATATTTATTGTGACAGAGTGTATAAATATATATATATAGATATACATTGATATATATATATAGATATACATCGATATATATATATAGATATACATGGATATACCATATATCCATGTATATATGTATATATATATATATATATATATATATATCCATGCATATATATATATATATATATATGTACTCTGTCACAAGAGTTATATATATATATATATACACATCGGTAGTCGCCGTTAATTGGTTCCAAAAGGCATGACAAGTACCGGACAAATTTTCCCATAAAGAGTAATGTAAATTTTATTAATTTTTTCCTTAAACCAAAAATTTCACATTTTACTAAGCAATTTTTAAATTTATGGGGTCGTCTTTTTATACAAAATCTTCAAACTAGACAGACATAATCTAAAACAATAATTAGATAAAAATTAAATTTTTCTTCACTCAAGCTGTCCTGAAATTAGTTGATGGTCTAAGGGAATAGTGGTGAAGTAGAGGAGAGGAGGGGTTATTTCTGTGAATGGGAGTCTCCTTCCAATTAAACATCAGGCGATTACACCCAGAATCTTTCTCTTTTCTGTCTCATAATACCTCGATCCCTGCTGTTGACTCAGATATAGGGAGTTTCACTACAAACCTATCAAGAGATACTAGCTTCTGCCAACGTTTCAAAATGTTTCTGAAGTGATACATTGTTTGATCATTAAATATAGACACATTTCGGCTTGCTAGAGATTTGTCAGGGTGATACTTTTGAACAAAATTTTATAATTCCACCCATTTCGAACAGGTTTCTTTTATCAATGCAGTAGGCGATTCTTCCCATCCCTCCTCCTGACCTGAAGAATGTTTATTAGCCACTATTTGTTGCTGCTTTCTCTGAAGTTCCTGCAACTCCTCAGTGCTGAGCTCTTCTGGGTGCTCATCCACGAACTCTTCGATGTCTTCATCACTGACCTCCAGTCCTATGAACAATGTCCTCTACTATTGGGCTAGGTTCAGCCTAAAAACCTTCACATTCTTTGCTTCTTCCCACAACATCCTCCAGGCAGAGTTCATGCTCTTGTAAGAGACTGCATGCCAGGTCTTATCAATTAGAGTGACACTGGGGAGGATATTAAAAAGGTTCTACCAGAAATCTCCCTGTGTCAAATCAGTATCCGAATTCACTTCAAAGAAGCTCTAAAGAGGGCTTTGGTATACAGTTTTTTAAAGTTTGAAATTACCAGCTGGTCCATAGGCTGGAGCAGAGGAGTACTGTTAGGGGTCAAGAAATTCTCTGATATGAAATTTAACTCCTTCTGCAAATCGTCTTCCAAGGATCTTCGCGCAAGGCCAGAGGGTGATCAGGAACATTGTTCATTGCTAAGAGAGCTTTCAGAGGTAGTTCTTTTTCCTGCAAATAATTTTTTTTAACTTCCAAATACTCCTTTCTTCCATTAGAGGATGAAATGCTTCGTTAACCTGGCTTTGCTATTGACTCTCTGCATTACACTTAATTTGCCTTTTAACGCGTTTTCTCTCTTGAAAACTAGAAGGGTTTCACTGTGATAGACTAGTGGCATTACCACACAATAACAGACTGATCCTGTCTTTCACCGCCTTGTGCCCTGGCATTGCCGTGTCTTCTTGAATGAAGTAGGGTCTGCTGGGCATATTCTTCCAAAATAAAACAGTCTATCAGTGATATATATATATATATATATATATATATATATATATATATATATATATCACATACAAAACCGAAAAACCTTTACTAATTTCTAAATTTTTTTAAATTCCCTTGGGCGTAAAGTTAATTTCATTTTCGTTTTAAGAACAAAGGAATTGAAAGTTTCCTAAAAACTAATGTAGGCAGTCAATATATCGTCCTTTAAAATTCCCAAACTCTCGCCCGAAACTTATATAAGAAAACAGATGGCTTCTGTCCCAGATTCCTGGGTTTAGCCAATAACTACAAAACTAATAGGTCATATGACGAGGGCTCGTATAAACTATAGTAGGCAATCAATGAATTGCATATTGAAGTCTATAAAAATTCAAACATGCCTCCAAAAGGGGATTTTGGCATCATTCTGTTGCTTGATAAACACGCTCTAATCTTTCTAGCAAAATGTCAATAAAATATTATTTGTCGATGTGAAAGCGGTTTATTTTTGACCACTCGATTACTAGTACCCCGCTGTGGCATGCCGGTTCCGATATATATATATATATATATATATATATATGTAACAAGAAAACGCATCTTCCTAAATTACTTTACTTTAAAGCATGTTCTCTTGTTAATAAAGCACGACCCCTTTTCCAAAAATTGCAACCTAAAAGTAAAGCAAGTATAATTTATATTAGCCCTGCAGATCATTAATCAGGCATGTGAAGTATCTGAACTCAATAACATCCCCAGATATGAGTGTTCAATGTTTATGAGATTTCGAATGTCAGTATAGTGTCAAAATTCTTGAAGAGCCCTCAAACCACTCTGAAATTATGTCTTTTTTAACGTCAAAAACCCCACTTTGCAAGAACTTTATGGCCACTTATCATATGCCCAAGGCATAGGTCGCAGCTCTAACAAGCGCGGGATCTATCAGTCCCCGGGAAACTGAAGTGGACACGTAAACTCCACGAATCTGAAGTCGCCAAATTAAAAATTAAGTAGTTTAGGCCCTCTGGCGTCAATATCGCAAAACACCCATTTAATATTGCATGAACAGAAGACTTTTCTCTCTCTTCGTTTTTAACTCTTGTTGCTGTCGGACCTGCTGTCCGCGCCTGTATGTAATCGGCGTCCCGTCCTCGCATGTACGCCGGACAAGTCATGTGGCCGCTGCAGCCTTCGCGATGCTTCATAATTGAATAAAAGTGTTTTCCTGAACCACACTCATCCCGACTGCATCACTCCTCGTACCGACTGCATCTCTCAAAGTGTTTTCCTGAACAACACTCATCCCGACTGCATCACTCCTCGTACTGACTGCATCTCCCAGTTCCAAATGTGATTATTATCACATTTATAAAGCCGACAGGATGTTATTCTTGTCAGGGGTGCCCTACGATTTTCGAGTGATTTATTCTAATTGTGCTACGTCATGTGCTCAAATCTGGAAAA